>BLSH010481876.1:101207-121601 GCA_018402905.1 Glandirana rugosa | reverse complement strand
ACCCTCTCCTCACCCTGGGCTTCCCACTCCTCTCCCACTATATGTAGCTGGGCTTCCCACTCCTCTCCCACTATATGTAGCTGGGCTTCCCACTCCTCTCCCACTATATGTAGCTGGTCTTCCCATTCCTCTCCAACTATATGTAGCCGGGCTTCCTACTCCTATCCCACTATATGTAGCTGGGCTTCCCACTCCTCTCCTCTCCCACTATATGTAGCTGGGCTACACACTCCTCTCCCACTATATGTAGCTGGGCTTCCCATTAATCTCCCACTATATGTAGCTGGGCTTCCCACTCCTCTCCCACTATATGTAGCTGGGCTTCCCATTAATCTCCCACTATATGGAGCTGGTCTTCCCACTCCTCTTCCACGATATGTAGCTGGGCTTCCCACTCCTCTCCCACTATATGTAGCTGGGCTTCCCACTCCTCCCCCACTATATGTAGCTGGGCTCCTCACTCCTCTCCCCCAGTCTGGTTCCCTTCAGTTCACTTCCTCTATTCTATATAACTCTTGTCTCCCCTCCCTACACTCTCATCACCAAACCTTTATATCACTGTTTAATGGTTTACTGACTGATCTAGTTCAACTTCACCTAAAATAAGTACTGCTTTAAGCCCTCCCCCTCCTCTGCCATTTGCATGTCATTTTTTTATTTGGGGGGGAGCAGGTACTTGGTTATGACAGGTACCCGCTCCCACTTCCAATCAGATTACCTAGGTGATCTGAGTAAAGGTTTTCCTCCTTGCCTGTAGCCTTCTGGAACACATCACAGGTCCAAGAAGACTGCAGGGCCAGTTAGATAGAGCAGCGCGACTTGAGCATGCACATGGGGGGGGGGGGGGCGGCTGTGAAGCAGAAAGCAGCACAGCCAGCTGCCCACAGTTAGGATGCCGACACCAGGAACCCCTTAGGCTAGTGAAGAACTAGCCCTGGTGAGGACAGTGCTGGATCCCTGGACAGGTAAGTGTCCTTTTATTTAAAGTCAACAGCTACAGATTTTTTGCTGCTGACTTGTAATTGTTTTTTTTTTCTAGAGAGATTCCTAATTTAATTTCACTGCCAGTCCAAATGCATTCACAATTCCAGGTCTGTCCCCTTCTCTGACCTAAACTAACCTTTAGGGCTTGTTCACACCACTTGTGGTGGAGGAATGCATGCAAGAGCGGCCATTTTCCTGTACTACAAGGAAACGCACTGCCCTCTGCAGATGTGCGCGGTTGCCACAGTACCATGTAGTTAGGTCCAACACACCTTTGAAAAATCATAAATTCCCACCTGTTAGCAGCCCATTGAAATTAATGGGCTATGCAAAAAAAAGTATGAAAATATGACATGGCCCTTACAGCAACTCAGCGAAAATATAATATTGATATTTTTTTTGGGGGGGGGCTGTAAGGTAGGCCATACAGGGCCCTGTGATATCTAGCAATGGCCCTGCTTGTGTGGATGCCATTATTGATTAGAAAAGTGTTTCTCATTCAGGGGTTCTGCTGCAATTCACCATTGTGGAGGATGTTTATCTATCCAATGCACACTGACAGTGAGTACTGACAAGGGGCATTGATACCCGATGCCTCCCCTGTAGTTCCGGCTACTATGACATCACAGCAGAGGATGGAGCAGGACTAGAGGAGGGCATGCAGGGTGTGAGAATCATTGTGTCTCCCCCTCTCATCAGTGGCTATTGATTCCAGCAGGTGTGAAATGCTGTAGTGAGATGAGCACAATAGGTGACCTGTGTACAGCATACCTGTACTCCCACTAATCCTAACTGTACCCCACTGATCCCCCCAGCCCCCCACTTCTGTCCATCCCAGGAACTTGTGTGTGACATCACCTGGGATGGATGAGAGAGGAGAGCTGGCTGGGATCAGCTCATCATAACAGACATGTACAAGCAGCTTTCCTGTGCCGCTGTGGAGGAAAATAAACACCACTACAGACCCCCTGTGCCCTGACTTGGTGACACCCCTGTTCACTGACCTGAAGACTCCTGTGTGCCTTGCCCTGGTGACACCCCTGTGCCCTGCCTTAGTGGCACCCCTATTCTCATATCCAAAGACTCCCCCTTGTCCTGCTCTGGCGATTCCCTTGTGCTCTGTCCTGAGGACCCACCTGTGCCCTGACCTGGTGACTCCCCTGTACCCTGCCCTGAGGACCCCTGTACCCTAACCTGGTGACTCCCCTTTGCCCTTACGATTCCCCTGTGCTCTGACCTGGCAACTCCCCTGTGTTATGACCTGGTGACTTCCCTGTGCCCTGACCTCGTGACTCCCCTGTGCCCTGACCTGGTGACTTCCCTGTGCCCTGACCTCGTGACTCCCCTGTGCCCTGACCTGGTGACTTCCCTGTGCCCTGACCTCGTGACTCCCCTGTGCCCTGACCTGGTGACTTCCCTGTGCCCTGACCTCGTGACTCCCCTGTGCCCTGACCTGGTGACTTCCCTGTGCCCTGATGTTGTGACTCCTTTGTTCCCTGACCTGGTGAATTTTAGTTGAAGATGACATATGTGTGTGCATATCCCAAGTTGCATCTGTGCAGAAAAAAAGCCAGCCTAAGTGTCACATCAAAGAAGCAATTTTTAATACTTATTCTACTATTCTCGATCTACACGTCCTCCCTGGGTCAGCTGATCACCTCCCATGGCTTCCGCTATCATTTATATGCCGATGACACCCAAATCTATCTCTCTACCCCTCAGCTCACCCCATCAGTCTCCTCACAGATAACTGCCTTACTAACAGACATATCAGCCTGGATGTCACAGCTCTTCCTCAAACTGAATCTAAAACCGAGCTCATGATATTTCCTCCCCCACGTGCCCCTTTCCTTGACTTCTCTGTTAAGATCAATGGCACAACTATTAGTGCGTCCCCACATGCCAGGGTGCTAGGGGTAACCCTAGACTCTGAACTGTCCTTTCAAGACCACATCCAATCCCTGTCCAAATCATGCTGCCTCAGCCTACGCAACATCTCTAGAATATGCCCCTTTTTAACCAATGAGACCACCAAGCTTCTAATTCACTCTCTGGTTATCTCTCGCCTTGACTACTGCAACTCTCTCCTCATTGGATTACCTTTGCATACATTATCCCCCCTTCAGTCAATAATGAGTGCTGCTGCAAGACTTATCCACCTTGCCAACCACTCAGTGTCCTCCACCCCTCTCTACCAATCTCTCCAGTGGCTTCCACTCACCCAACGTATAAAATTCAAAGTACTAACAATAATTTACAAAGCCATCCACAACTCTGCCCCCAGCTACCTCTCTAACCTGGTCTCAAAATACCAACCAAGCCGCCCTCTTCGGTCCTCCCAAGACCTCCTGCTCTCTAGCTCCCTTGTCACATCCTCCCATGCTCGCCTCCAAGATTTTGCGAGAGCTTCTCCCATCCTTTGGAACTCCCTACCCCAATCTGTCCGACTGTCTCCTAATCTATCCATCTTTAGACGATCCCTGAAAACCTTTCTCTTTAAATAATCCTATCCTGCTTCTACCTAATACTCTTTCTTTCTACATCAGCTCATCCCCCACAGTTTTTACCTTTTGTATCAATTAACCCTCCCTCTTAGATTGTAAGCTCTAAGGAGCAGGGCCCTCTGATTCCTCTTGTACCAAATTGTGATGTAATTGTACTGTCTGCCTTCATTTTTGTAAAGCGCTGCGCAAACTGCTGGCACTATATAAATCCTGTATAATAATAATAATAATAATTATTATTTAATGCTGTTTCTAAAGATCCCAATTTGTTTGCCAAGGGCTCCTCAAAGGCAAAAAGGTTGAGAAACACTGGATTAGTAGAACATCGGAAGACTTCAAGTGATCCTGAATACATCCCACAATGTACAGATTCAGTCAGATTTAACCCCTTCATTACACTCACCTCTCCAGTCAGCAGGCTGAGGATCTCCAGGGTGAGGTTCAATATCTTCTCATTCCGGGGAAATTCCTTCCTTACATTCTTCACAAAACTCAAATTCTGCTGATTGTCCATCATGACGTCCTTGTAGAGATCCTTGTGTCCTTCTAAATACTCCCACTCCTCCATGGAGAAATAGACAGTGACACCCTGACACCTTATAGGAACCTGACACACACAATGATACAGTCACCATCCAGACACATCCCTTGTCTGTTACTGGATAATGTCCCAGAATTCCCAGCACCGCTCACCTCTCCTGTCAGCAGCTCCATCATCTTCTTGGTGACTTCTAGAATCTTCTGCATGTTGTGTCTCTCAGGTTTTAGGGAGTCACATGGAGGCACTGTGATGGTTATATTATCACCTGACTTCACAAGAGAAAATCTCTGTATTGAGGAACCAATAGGAATATCATGTTAGAATCCCAGAATCCTTTTCACCTCTCCGGTTAGGTCTGTGTTTTATTAATAGAGATAAGAGTGATGTCATGTGACCTCCCAGAATCCTCCTCACCTCTCTGGCCAGGTCTGTGTTTTATTAATAGAGATAAGAGTGATGTCATGTGACTTCCCAGAATCCTCCTCACCTCTCCAGTCAGGTCTGTTTTATTAATAGAGATAAGAGTGATGTCATGTGACCTCCCAGAATCACCCTCACCTCTCCGGTCAGGTCTGTGTTTTATTAATAGAGATAAGAGTGATGTCATGTGACCTCCCAGAATCCTCCTCACCTCTCCGGTCAGCAGGTAGATGATCTCCAGGGTGAGGTTTAGTATCTTCTCATTCGTGTGACTCCGGTCCTCCTCCACCCTCATTGGTGCCATCATTTGATCTATACAGGTCTGCTTGTAGATGGATAACTTTGGGAAATGAAAGTAAGAATTATTTGGATGGTATTGGTCACACAATATTAGGATGTGGATGTGACGGGAGGGGTAGGGGGGTAATAGGAGGATTGCTGGACATTGAAGAACCACTGCCCCTATGGGAACACATTTAGTTTGGACTGTTTAGTGTTTTATACAATTTTGAGGTCCCTGGACCCTCTTGGCCTGCTGGATGAGAAATTCCCTTTTCTCTGTTGGGTTTATTTGGTTTCTGAACTGGTTTTGATTAGTTTTAGATCTGCAGACAAGGAATGATAAATACGATTCTTCCTTTGACTTGTTTGCTCTGAGGCAGTGCTGTGAGGTCAATGGAGGGTCATCATGACATCCAGGAAGGGGAACTTGCTGACTTTTGGCCAGAACTCCGGCTGCAAGGCTCCAATCTCCAGCAGCCTGCTGACTGACAGTGGTGATGTCACTCTCTGCAGTAAGAGAAGGGATTGGATAGCAGGAGGATGATGCTGGTGGAGTAGAGAGCTGTGGGGAAGGAGTCTGTTCTTCTCACTCCACACCAATTGCAGCGCAATGTGGGTAGAAGGAGGACAGCAAGGGGAGGAGTTTTTTGTTTTGATCTATTTTGTGTCCTGCAACATTTTCCTTGACCAGTCAAATGGTGAGGTGAAATCTACATTCACTTGCTAGCAGGGGTTATTTAAGAAGGTCATACAAATAAGTGCAGGTGGGGTGTGAGGACCATCAGAGCCCTAAAGCACCTAAGAACCTTAAAGACCCCTCTTACCTCAGATCCTTGCAGCCTGACTACTCCCTCAGAGGCCCCAACAATATTGATAAATGTAAAGTTATACATTTGGGGGCTACGAATATGCATGCATCATACATACTAGGGGGGAGTACAACTGGGGGAATCCATAGTGGAGAAGGATCTGGGGGTTTTGGTAGATCATAAGCTTAATAATGGAATGCAATGCCAAGCTGTGGTTTCCAAAGCAAGCAAAATCCTTTCTTGCATTAAGAGAGGTATGGACTCCAGAGACAGAGACATCATTTCCCCCCCCCCCCCCCTGTACAAATCATTAGTAAGACCTTCTGGAATATGCAGTTCAGTTTTGGTCACCAGTTCTCAAAAAGGATATCGGGGAACTGGAGAAAGTGCAGAGAAGGGCAACCAAACTGATAAGAGGCATGGAGGAGCTCAGCTATGAGGAAAGATTAGAGGATCTGAATTTATTCTCTCTTGAGAAGAGGAGATTAAGGGGGGATATGATCAACATGTACAAGTATATAAGTGGTCCATATAGTGAACCTGGTGTTGAGTTATTTACTTTAAGGTCATCACAAAGGACAAGGGGGCACTCTTTACGTCTAGAGGAAAAAAGATTTCATCTACAAATACGGAAAGGTTTCTTCACAGTAAGAGCTGTGAAAATGTGGAATAGACTCCCCCCAGAGGTGGTTTTGGCCAGCGCGGTTGATTGCTTTAAAAAAGGCCTGGATTCTTTCCTTAATGTAAATAATATAACTGGGTGATAACATTTTTAGGTAAAGTTGATCCAGGGTGAATCTGATTGCCTCTCGGGGGATCAGAAAGGATTTTTTCCCCCGTTATAGCAAATCGGATCATTGGCTTTGCTGGGTTTTTTTTTACCTTCCTCTGGATCAACTGTGGGTGAAGGATTGTATATGGGATTATTTGGTTATATATCATTTTTCTATTTTTTTTGGTTGAACAAGATGGACTTGTGTCTTTTTTCAACCTGACTAACTATGTAACCCTTCAGCCCCATTAACTTCTCAGAGTTGTTCAGCTCTGTTACTTCCTAGGAGGCCCACAAAGTCATTCAGCTACACTTCCTCCTCAGGGGTCTTGGTGTCCTTCAGATGCAGTAAACCCTCAGAGGCTCCCAGAGTCTTTTAGTCCAGTGTTTTTCAACTCCAGTCCTCAAGGCACACCAACAGGTCATGTTTTCAGGATTTCCCTCAGATGAAACAGCTGTGGTAATTACTAAGGCAGTGAAACTGATCAAATCACCTGTGCAAACTCATGGAAATCCTGAAAACATGACCTGTTGGTGTGCCTTGAGGACTGGAGTTGAAAAACACTCTGTCCCACTACCTCCTCAGAGACCCCTCAGCTCCTCTCCTTCCCTCAGAACCCTCAGTATTTTCCTCCCTCTGACACCAATGATGGAAGAAATTCTTCATGGCAGGCTGGGGAATGTTTTCTTCCTCCTGACCAGCAATGTAAGGGGCTCTAAGCTCCATACTCCTGACCCCTGCACTCCATCATTGTGTTGGCTGCATGGTGTAATGATTGCCCATTGGCTGCCTGTGTAGTGTAATAATTGCCCTTTGTAGGCCATGTATGGTCAGGATGGTCATTGTCTTGTCTATTTATTGTCAGTGCTGTTTGTTTAGAGGAACAAATTACTAGAATTTATCTCCAATATGAAGAGAATGTTCCGGCCCCATAAATGGGGAAATGTTGTGCCCCTGAAGGGGTTAATCTAGGTTCCCACACTATATATGTGTGTATCATCATCTGCTGGAGATAAAAGACCTCACAGTGACTATGGAGGAAGAGGACGGACATGACGGGGGGGGGTTACTGGGTGTAAATAGAAAATAAGATCTTATTACCTCCTCTGCTGCCTCTTCCAGCAACGTCTCCTCTCTACTTCCTCCCAACTCACCTCTCACCCGGAACTTCCTGTCTATACCTGACATCACTTCCTGTCTGTATCTCTGTATTCCATAGAGACTTTGTGTCTAAGTAGAAGAAGTGAGATCACCATCTTGTGGAGCTCAGTGGAACTGCAGCCTCCAGAAATGTTTTGTAGAGTGAACACGGCTTTGTCATTATTGCCAATGGTTTCTGGATGATGCAGGACAGATTGTGTGTTCAGTGATATCATCTCCTCATCTCCCAGGTTCCAGGACTCAGAGTGCAGAGTGTCAGTGAGGGGATGACGGCTGCAACTCTCTCTGGGTCCCATCACCAGGCACTGCAATTATAGCCGACTGTGGGGAGCAGTGATCTCCTTTCTGATACTTAGCCCTCATACACATGGGCATTTTTTAACGCCACGTTTTTGGGCATTTTTTACAGCTCTCTGTGTTATTCAATGGCCCCCAAAAAACGCTGACTTTTTTGAGCAGTAGAGGACGTCGGCGTTAGTGAGCTGTAACCAGAACGCAGGACCAGTGCGTTCTGAAGCTGCAGCGTCGTGGCGTTTTTGAAGCCGAGCCGGCAAAATGCTAAATAACGTGGCTTAATGTTGTATACACAGCGTTAAGCCTCGTCAGGCACTCTATTCAAAATCAATGGTTCCCTATAGGAGCCCATTGATTTAAATAGAAGTCGTACCAGAAGTTGGATCATGATTTGACTTGCAGCGCAACTTGTGTGCAAGGGATCTTGAAGGGGAACCCCCACAAACAATTTGCATGGGGTTCCACCCCTAAGAGCATACCAGGTTCTTTGATCTGGCATGGATCTTAAGAGGAACCTCCAGGCCGAAAAAACAGTGTAGGGTCCCCCCAAAATGCATACCAGACCCTAATCCGAGCACGCAGCCTGGCAGGCCAGGAAAGGGGACGAGCAAGCGCCCCCCCACCTGGACCGCACCAGGCCACATGGCCTCAACATGGGGAGTATGGGTGCTTTGGGGCATGGGGGCTCTGCGCCCCCACCCCAAAGCACCTTGTCTCCATGTTGATGGGGACAAGAGCCTCTTCCTAACAACCCTGGTCCTTGGTTGTCGGGGGCTTATCGGAATCTGGAAGCCCCCTTTAATAAGGGGTCCCCAGATGCCAGCCCCCCACCCTATGTAAATGAGCATGAGGTACATCGTACCCCTAGCCATTTACCTGCAAAAAAAACACTACACAGCTTTTTAAAATATTTTATTAAACCAGCTCCGTTATCTTCTCCCCTCTCTTCGGCTCTTTTGCGGGGTCTTCTGAGGCATCTTCTGCTCTTCTGAGGTGAAGGAAATCGTGCCCACTCTGATTTGCTATCTGGAGTGAGATCTTTGATTGGTGGAGGAGGAATGAGGGGAGAGGTTTCTCTGGGAAGATAAAAGCAGCTATGATACAGTTCTCACAGCCTGCAATACTGCTGACCACCACTGGAGGGAGACTCTCCCACATTTATCTGGCTGGACACACACAGGCAGATACAAATCTTTCATACAATCTAAGGAGTGTGGAGCAGACAAGTGATCCCCACACACTTCAGAGGATCCCCCAAGTGATCCTTCAATCTAGAATCCTGGTGTGATGACTTCTTCCCCCACCCCCACACACATGATTTAGGGCAGATTGTCTGTGTGATGTGAGTGGTGTGTCGGGCAGTGATACACACACACATACAGATCCCTGTCTGCCAGATACAATCACTTCCACACACTGACAATAATCTGCATTAGGGAGGAGCTCCGTGTCTGAACAGAAGATTGGATGAACACTGGCTCCTCCCACATTCTTCTGAACATCCAATGTTTACAGCATTTGGTGCAGACGAATGTGATGGCTTCTGGCTGTCACTGGTTTCTAGGGAAGCAATGGCCGCCTGCGACAGCTGTGTCCTTAGCAACCGCTGACTTCACCCCACCCATTCCCTTACATGGCCACGTAGGCAAATGGGTGGGGCATAGACCATGACATCACTGTCTGAATATGACCATATCTGGGTAGTGATGTCACCACTATCCCCGCCCCTTCCTATATATAGCTGATGACAGCTCAGGATGCTATCAGTCAGCGAGTGTTACCATCGGAGATCACTCTTGTGTGGGGGGTCATTGGGGAGTCAGTGGGTGGTTGGCATCGTATTGATGATGGATTTACACAGAGAATTTTTGGGGGATTTTATTATAATAAAGTAAATTGAGGGTCTTTATTGTTTTATTACTTTTTATGGCGAATACGTAGGTGTGCTATGTACTATGTATCCCAAACTCATTCATGTAAGGGGGCGGGTATCTGTGGGACCCCTGATATTAAAGAGAGGTTCCAGATTCTGATAAGCCCCCTGCCCACAGACCCCCACAATCACCAGGCTAGGGTTGTGGGGATGAGGCCCTTGTCCTTATCAACATGGGGACATGGTGCTTTTCCATCAGAGGAGTCCCTCCTGACAAGCCCCCCCATGTTGAGGGGACATGGTCTGGTATGGTTCAGGAGAAGGGGTGGAGCTGCACACTCACCCCTCCCCCTTTCCTGGTCAGCCAGGCTGCGTGCTTGGATGAAGGATCTGGAGGTTTCTGGGGGGCACACACTTTTTTTGTGTGAGGTCCCCCCTTAATATCCATCTTACACTTAGAGAGTCTGGTCTGTATTTGGGGGTCTCTATACATTTTCTCATTCTTGCTGTAGGATGGGCTACAGAAAAAGTGACATTTACAAAGAAAAAATGAGCAGCACACAGATCCTCCAAATACATAGAAGAACCTCGGGGGGTCTGTGTGCTGTTTGGCAATTATAAGTGTATGAGTGATCTCAGGTATTAGTATGAAGCCATGTCTGATGAAGGAAACTAAGGGGTCTACTTATAGAAAATTCATGAGATGAATGTGACAATCACAGCCATTACATATTCTGGCCATAATGTAACTCAGTGATTTCCTATGATGGCCAGCGCCATCTAGTGACCATAATGGGGTATTTTCCTGACAAACCTTTATTAGTAAAAATATCACAATACTGCATTATGACCACTAGATGGAGCCAAGGAAATCAGTGTATGAAATAAAATACATCCAATATTCATCACAGCTGGGTGAATGTCGCTCACATTCATTCAACTCATTGAAAAAAAAAAACAGACCTCTAAGTGTTTGTGAAATCTCCACACCACAAAATGTACTCAGCCAATGAAAGGTAATGACTCCATTTTTATTTTTCTCCTGCTATCAATGGCCAACACGGTACAACACTTCATCCATGTCTTTGGTGATCTCTGATCTCCTTATGAACTCAGGGATGAACAATTCCTATCTCCTGACACCCGGGACATGCAGTTCTGAGGGCCGGGCAGGGAGGTTTTATAACATTTAGCCCTGCTGTGGGCAAGCAAGGAGCAGGTTTACTTGTCGGATGGAAGTATTCGGGTGGCTGAGCGAATGTTTCCACACCCCCCCGATAAAGTGCCCCCCCCACACCCACCCGATATGTACCCCGGGCTCCTCTGCCCATCTGCGGACCCAGGACCAGCATAGCGGGTGATGATGGGTAGAGGGGAGGGAGGACACACATCCGCTCTCCTCCCCTTCTTGTTCCTGACCTGGAAGTGACATGTATGACATCACTTCCGGGTCCCCGGTGACAGTTTCCCCCCTATCAAGGCCAGGAAAGAATATAATGCAGTGTGATCTGTATTACATTACATTCAGTGGAGCACAGGGGAGACATTGGGGGTCTTCTAGACTCTGGATGTCTCATTAAAGAGAACCTGTCACCAAAAAATCATCACATAGGGGACTTTTTGTCCTCTGTCAGTGTTTCCAAACCTTTCTATCAGTCAAGGCGCCCTCCAAAATTATGGACAATCTCGGGTCACCCTATAAAATTATGGACAATCTCGGGTCACCCTATAAAATTATGGACAATCTCTTCCAAAGCAAATAGACTTTTGCACACTGGTACTGACTAGTATTCCAATGTTTCTCTTCTCCCTCAGTTTTTCTCCATCACTCAGCTAATGAGACCCCAAAGCTGATGGTGAGGGGCGGGGGAGGGTCACACAAGGATGATATTCAGGCAACGGACATCCTCCTTATCAGCTCATGATGTCATTGGTCGTTAGGAGGTTGGCAGCTAGAAGGGTGTAATGGTGAACAATGAAAACCTGAGGCTTTGTGTAACTAAAAGGCTTCATCCACTCTCCGGCTTGTATACAATTTTGGGGCAATGGTTGGGCATTTTGCCAAGGCGCCCCTGAAGAAACCTCAAGGCACCCTGGTTGAAAATTTTTTATTTAATTGTACAAAATTAAATGTAAACCCAGGCACATAACCCCCACAAAAAAATCTGAGGCCCCACCCCCACATATATGCATGTACAAACATAAAATCACACATTGGGGTGCTTACACCTGAAAACATTGATTGTGATACACATGTTATATATCGCCGCGCAGGCCAGAATGAGAGCAATGATTCTATCACCAGACCTCATCCATAACACTAAACTGATGACCAATCGGGGCTTTTAAAATGTCTCCTATATAAAATATAGGGTACTGAAGTGTGTCACCCTTTTACAGGTGCACACAAATTTAAGGCGTGACATGTGGGGTATCTATTTACTCAGTGCAACCTCGGATTTTATGTTTTATCAAAATAATTGGGTAATTTATTGTGTTTTTGTGTCTCCTAAAATTAAGTTTAGTGCGTTTTTTACTGAAATTTTATGTTTCCTAGCCTTTTGTGGTAATATCGTGTGACATAAAAAATTGGAACTACCGCTATTTTATTCTCTAGGGTGTCTGCTTTCAGAAAATATATCATGTTTTGGGGGTTTTATATAATCTTCAGGCCTAAAATTATTTTTAAACTCCTTCCCATCCGGCCTATAGCAGAATGACTGCCAGGCGGGGGTTCCATTATCCTGACTGGATGTCATATGACGTTCCAGAAGAAAAGCCACTCGATCGGTGGTGCAATGTGTCGCTCTGACAAACCGCATCTCCAATCTCGGTAAAGAGCCTATGATGTAGGTTCTTTACTATGTGATCAGCTGTGTCCAATCAAAGCTAATCACATCATAACCAGGAAGTGCCGGTTATCGGCTTGCCTTTATTCATACTGACAAGGAGCGAGGAGAGCAGATCGGGGTGGATTTGCAGTGATATTCAGTGCATTGATTATCAGTACAGGCCCATCAGCGATGACCACCTGTGCCCCACCAGTGATGCCAATCAATGCTGCATATAAGTGCCTCCTCATCAGTGCCCATGAGTGAAGGAGAAAACTTATTTACAAAATGTTATAACAGAAACAAAGAAACTTTTTTTTTTAATTTTTGTTTTTTTTTATTTGTAGCACAAAAAATAAAAACCCCAGAGGTGATGAAATACCACCAAAGGAAATCTCTATTTGTGGGAATAAAGATAAAAGTGTCATATGGGTGCAGTGTTACATCGCCACACAATTGTCATTCAAAGTGTGAGAGTGCTGACAGCTGAAAGATGATCCTGGGCAGGAAGGGGGTGAAAGTGTCCGGTATTGAAGAGGTTAAACATGTGGGCAAAACGTCTCTGACAATGAAAGGGTTAAAGGAAACGTTCCCCTTCGGGAAGATGTTAGATGTTCCTGTTCCTGCAGCGGCTCAGCGATCCGAGGCCTCTGTGTGACAGCAGTGCGGGAGAAGTTCCCGGTACCGCCTGTCACTTAATGAAAAGAGCACGGCCGTGCCATTCATTCAGAGAGTTCTGTCCTTTGCCAATGTCGGCTTGTAGTTTTCAATGAACTCCCACACCGCTGCTGAGCTCTCTGGTAGATGAGGAACAAGGAGATTGGGACCCCGATTTAGTTATTTTTTCACAAAATGTCCACACCCCCTGGAACTGTTTTCTACATGATGAAGATCAGCCATGGGGTATATCTGAGGTGTATATCAGGTTGAGCTTCTTCCCCACATGAGATCTGTGATGTCCAGCAACATTCATATAGAAGACATTTCCCACACTCAAGGCACTCATACACCTCAAAGGTTGTGGGGGACCCCTGATGTAAAGGAATACAGGACTTCAGTGAGGAACAATTCCCTCACTCGGGACAGGAATATGGCTTCTCCCCATGTGAGATTTCTGATGTGTGTAAAGATTGGACTTCCGTGAAAAACATTTCCCGCACTCAGGACAGGAATATGGCTTCTCCCCTGTGTGAGATCTCTGATGTGTGGAAAGACTGGACTTCACTGAAAAGCATTTCCCACACTCAGGACAGGAATGCGGCTTCTCCCCTGTGTGAGATCTCTGATGTGTGTAAAGACTGGACTTCACTGAAAAGCATTTCCCGCACTCAGGACAGGAATACGGCTTCTCCCCTGTGTGAGATCTCTGGTGTCTGTAAAGATGGGACTTCACTGAAAAACATTTCCCGCACTCAGGACAGGAATATGGCTTCTCCCCTGTGTGACATTTCTGATGTGTGCAAAGACTGGACTTCAGTGAAAAACATTTCCCGCATTCAGGACAGGAATACGGCATCTGACCCGTGTGAGATCTCTGATGTGTGGAAAGATTGGCCTTCTGTGAAAAACATTTCCCGCACTCAGGACAGAAATGTGGCTTCTCCCCCGTGTGAGATCTCTGATGTTTGGAAAGACTGGATTTCTCTGAAAAACATTTCCCGCACTCAGGACAGGAATGCGGCTTCTCACCTGTGTGAGATCTTATATGTACATTAAGATTGGATTTAGTATAGAAACACTTCCCACACTCAGTGCAGGAAAACCTCTTCTCTGTTGGAAGGACGGCACCGTCCCTCACAGTCTGAGGTTCCTCAGGATAAGAGGAATACGATGGCCCATCTACACTGTGTGGTGCCGGATTGACATTTGAGGTAGCCGGGTTTTCTACTGGACTATACTGTGTGATGACCTCATCTTCTACTTTACAGTCTGGAGACAAAGTGAGACGATCCTCTGAGGTTTTCCTCATCTCCCATCCATCTACTAAAATAGAAATACAAAGATTATTACTAGACATCAGCTGATTGGTTCCCCTAAACCAGGACTCCGCCCACATCAGGCAGCTTTGTCTCTGAGGATCTTACAATTCCCCCCTCAAGGTAACGAGTAAATGGCTCCTCTGTGGGGCTGCAACTAATGATTATTTCCATCATTGATTAGTTGGCCGATTATTGTTTTGATTAATGGACTAATTGGATAAAAACCTCATAAAATGTTTGTTGTATAATTGAGTTAATATTCTTGAATCTCTATATGCAGCGGTAAATATAAATATCCAGCTATATAGTTGGATATTTCATCCACTCTGAGAATAACAGACAGATAGATGGATTATTAGAGGGTGAATCTGCTACAGATCACAATCACACATCAACATTATTAAAATGTAAAAAAGGCCTAAAACGCAGTTTTGCAGATTCTCAGACAGGAGTGTAATATAATATGATGGATGACAGACCCCCTTGTCATAGGCAGTTAGGTGGGCACAAGCTCCCTGCCCCCGCTCTCTTATGCTGGCCGCACACAAACTCATTTCTCTTTCAAAAAAACATTCATCCAATTTTCTAACCATTAGTGGGGTCAAATCGGCGGTCATTTTCCACCACAGTGATGGGAAAATTCGAAGGAGCAAAACAGAAAACTTTTCTCGATCGCACAAATTTTCAAACAGTGAATGTGGATTTTACTCAGAAGTTACATTCATTTTATAATTGAATGTTAAAAGCAAGTGGAATTTTGGAACTACACTCATCCATTCATCGAATGTACAAATCATTTTCATACAAATATTTGTGTGAATATTCTCGTCCAGAAATCGATCTGTGTATGGCCAGCATAGGACATTTAGTAGCAGCAGCATGGTTTTTCATAATCATCTGTTATGATGGGGTTAAAGAAAATAGTCCTTTATAGTACAAAAACAGCAAATAATCGCTACTATAAGGGATTCATTTATACTGTGAGATAGTGAAAGTAATATATCTTATATCATATATATATATATAAATATACCCAGAAGTAGGATATACAGGGATTGTTACCTGGGAGTCACACATGAAGCTATAAGGAGGTTAGGGGGGGGATTTATATTAAAGTAGTACTGAAAGCTGAGACTTTCTTCATGAATATAATAATTTTATATATAATGCACAATACTGGTAAACTTTTACTTTATGTAATTGTAATGCCTTTTATTACCTCCAGTCTATCAGCCCCCACCTTCTCTGGGTTCAGATGCCGATCTTTCCTGTGCAGAGCCCTTACAGTCATTGTAAATGTTGGATTTATTTTTTTTTAAACAAACTTATCATACTTACCTGCTCTGTGTATTGGTTTTGCACAGAACAGCCCTGATTCTCCTCTTCTGAACCCCCCTCCCCCACCGGCACTTCTGACTTCAAAGTTCCCCTATAGGAAGCCACAAAGTATAGTATAGAGTTCTCTTATGGAAGCCGCAAAATATAGCATAGAGTGCCCCTATAGGAAGCCACAAAGTATAGTATAGAGTTCCCCTATAGAAAGCAACAAAGTATAGTATAGAGTTCCCCTATAGAAAGCAACAAAGTATAGTATAGAGTTCCCCTATAGAAAGCAACAAAGTATAGTATAGAGTTCCCCTATAGGAAGCAACAAAGTATAGTATAGAATTTCCCTATAAGACACAAAGTATAGTATAGAGTTCCCCTATAGAAAGCAACAAAGTATAGTATAGAATTTCCCTATAAGACACAAAGTATAGTATAGAGGTCCCTTATGGGAAGATAAAAACAATTCTGCCTTTGGAATCACTTGCTTCCTTCTCTTGCCCAAGACTACATGTCCCATGAGGCATTGCTCCTCATGCATTCAAGTTCTCAGGCATTTACCGACATGTATGAATGGTGTACTGAGCTGTATTTTCTGATACATAAAGAAATAATGCATTCTGTATGCAGGCCAACGAATCGACTGACCAACTAATCAATTATGAAAATAATTGAGAACTATTTTCTTAATTGATGATGATAATTTGTTTCAGCCCTACATCTCTGAATCTCCTACCAGTTCATTTCCTTATTCATGGACCTTAGTCAGAGAGTGAGGAAACAACGAGAACTGTCTTTTATAGGAGTGACAGTGATTAGGGGATTATAGGACGAGTGTCCCCACCCCCTCTATCACTGATTGCCATCTTCCCAACACAAGAAGTACTGCACTTCCTTATTTAGTCCATGATTTAGTCATGAATAACAGCGGGGCTGAGCCCCACCAGAGGTCAGAGAGTGAGGATGGGGGAGAACAACCAAGATGAAGACTGATCCTGAAGACCACCATCATTGGGTTTGAGGATGTTATCACATTATTATCAACATGTAAAAGTCTGTGCTCCAATCAAATCATTGGATAAAAAATGTCCAGCTGGTAGAAATTGGGTGCAAAAGAAGTAAGGACTATATAATGTAAAACTTACATAGGATACAAAAATAAGGAATATACAGTATCAGAATAATGTACAGCATATGGTGCAGGGGTCAGGAGTATGTAATGTACAATATAAATTATACAGTGTAAGGGTCAGGACTCATAATATTGGTATTCAGTAATCAGCGGAAGCTTAAAGTGCTTGTCAACTCGCTCGTGGCAACCACTTTAACCTGCCCTGCATGTCTCCCAAACCTGCACGGTTCAGGAGATATACAGTGTACTAGTTATGCCAACGTCATTTCGACACATGCGTAGTGGAGAAACGGCCTTCGTGCCATTTCTTCACTGTAATCGTGCCGTGATTGGCTGCTCCCACGCATGCGCGGGAGTGATGTCACACGACTCCGGCCAGCCACAGAGCCAGTGATCATGGCCCCGGAAGGAAGAGGGGCTAAAGATGGATGAGGCCAGCACGGGGGACAGCGCTGGGCATCGCAGGCTTCATATGCAGGTAAGTGGCACATAATGGGCTACTATGCGATGCATAGTAGCCCATTATGCATCTACATTGCAGGTGAATGTAGAGGAAGTAAACCCAATCTGGGTTTATTTCCTCTTTAAATGTTTACATGAGACAAATTTCAGAGGGCCAAGACCACTGCCTCCCATCTCCTGAGACTGCGCTCAGTGACTTGGGTCTGAGACTATATAGACAATCCCTCCACCCAGCACAGACAGCAGAAAACAGAGCAAATAACCATGGGTGAATTATCTGTCAGACCTCTTGCCATACCCGGGTATTGGGCAGAAGACCCAAAACACATACTCCATTTCCTAGGTCTAGTAACACCTATGGTGAAAATGAACATTTTTATGCCAGCTGAAACCCAGAATCTCCATAAATCCAGTCAAGATACATAAATTGTGTCTGCAGCACAGAGAAGGAAGATTATCTGAGAGAAATACAGGAATACAGGACGGGGAACACAGCTCAGGAAAGTGACCAGGGGATTACATGCTGATATCACCCAGTCCTTGCCCTACTATGGCCCAATCATTGAGTAGTAGGCATGTGCAATTTGTTTTGTTCCAAATTGCGTTTTTACCGAATTTTGCAAAATTCGGCAATTCGCACAAATTCCGAATTTTCAATTTCCAAATTTTTGTTTGAGAACATTTGAAATAATAATCTCTTATTATAATTTTAAATTAACCGCTTCAGATCCACGTTATAGCCGATGGACAGCTACAGCGCGGATCTGCTTTGCCGGGAGGCTGTCAATAGACGTCCTACCCTTTGGCTCATGCTGGGCGCGCGTGCATTGCCACCGACGGCGCGCTGCGGGTTGGGCAGACTCGATGTCCGCCGGAGACTTGCGATCTCCTCACAGAGAGCCAGAACGGGGGAACTGCCGATGTAAACATGGCGGTTACCCGCTCTGTGAGGGGGGGGCATGCCAGATCTACTGATCCCTGTCACTGGGATCAGTTAGATCTGTTATGTCCCTGTTAGCCCCCCCCCCACAGTTAGAACACACCCAGGGAACACATTTAACTGCTTCACTGCCCCCTTAGTGTTAACCCCTTCACTGCCAATGACATTTATACAGTAATCCGTGTCTATTTTTAGATCTGATCGCTGTATAAATGTCATTGGACCCAAAAAAGTGTCAAAAATGTCCGACATGTCCGCCACAATATCACAGTCCCGATAAAAATTGCAGATCGCCATTACAGTAAAAAAAAAAAAAATAATAATAAAAACGCCATAAACCAATTTCCATAGTTTGTAGGCACTATAACTTTTGCGCAACCCAATCACTATACGCCGATTGCGATTTTTTTTACCAAAAATATGTATAAAAATATATATCGGTCTAAGCTGATGAATACATTTGTTTTGTTTTTTTTTGGATATTTATTATAGCAAAAAGTAAAAAATATTGTTCTTTTTTTCAAAATCGTCACTCTTTGTTTGTTTATAGCGCAAAAAATAAAAACCACAGAGGTGATCAAATACCAGCAAAAGAAAGCTCTGTTTGTGGGGAAAAAAAAAGGAAATCAATTTTGTTTGGGTACAACGTCACATGACCGTGCAATTGTCATTCAAAGAGTGACAAAATTGGTCCGGGCAGGAGGGGGGGTTTAAGTGTCCAGTAAGGAAGTGGTTAAATTTAATTTAATAAAAAAAATAATAATGAAAAAAAAGAATTTTTCAGCTATGCACAAGTCTAGTAGGCTTGTGCATGGCTGAAAACAATTTTTTTTCATTTTCTTGTTTTTTATTAAATTTAATTTAAAATTATAATAAGATATTATTATTTCAAATGTTATTTCTTATTTCTGAATTTCGTAAATAAGAAATAATATAATAATAAATTATTGGTATTGGAATTCCCTTGAAAATTTGGCTGTTAGTGAATTTAAATATGAAATTTATCACTAACAGCCATATTTTCAAGGAAATTCCAATACCTATAATTTAATAGTTATTTATTAGTTATTATTTCAAATGTTCTTAGTTATTTTTGAATTTCAGCTGTTATGATTGCCGAATTTCCGCGATTGCTGAATTACCGCAAATTTCTGAATTACAGCAACTGCCGAATTACCGCAAATTTCCGAATTACTGTAAATTTCCGAATTACCGCAAATTTCCAAAATTTTTTTGAATTTCCAAAAAAATTAAAAACGTAAACAAAAAAAACCCCAAATTTTTCAGCCATGCACAAGTCTAGTGAGCAGTATGGGTGGAGGAATGTATTTAGTGGTAATGACCCACCTGTGCTGATCTCTGTAGGAGTGTCCTCCTCTATAAATGTCCCCGTTATTCCATCCTCCTCCATAGACTGCTGATCATCCCTCACACACCTCTCTTCTTCTTCTGCTTTAACCTCAAATTCTATATCGATTGGATCTCCACTCTAAACCAAGAAAATGAGAGTGAATATCATCTGTAAGGTATAAGCTTTATTATTGTGACATCACATAAATATCGACACATTGTCTCTGTGAGTTTGTGGTTTATAAGCTCCGTCCCACCAACCTTGAAACACTGAGGGATGGTGTGATGTTCCTGTGTGGAATCCCGGGAATACAGAGGATGGGGACATCTCTCTGGTGAGTTCCTGGTATTAGGTGGCTCCATCATATCCTTGTGTCCTTCTGAAAACTCCTCCATCACTCCATACTCCTCATCCTCCTCTTTATATTCTTCTTCAACATCAATATTATTATCCCCAAGGATTCCACTCTGAATATAAAATAACACATTCATTGTAACAAATATGCTTGAAAAGCAAATTCATAACTACCAATAATTGTCAATCATCTACCTGATGATGGTGAGGGATGGTGTGACCTTCCTGTGTGGAATCCCGGGAATACAGAGGACGGGGACCTCTCTCTGGTGGGTTTCTGTAGCTGGATGACTCCACCATGGTGTCCTGGTACAGAGCTTTGTTATTATAACTACAACTTCTTCTTATATTTCTCCTCCTACTCCTCATACCTCACTA
>BLSH010481876.1:40839-51951 GCA_018402905.1 Glandirana rugosa | reverse complement strand
GGCACACTCTAGAGACTACACACATTTCTACCATGAAGACACTTTTTGTAAAGGGTGTGAGTCATGTCCTTATACCGAAGAGGGGGGACACTCTAGAGACTACAAACGTTTCTAACCTGTTGCAAACATCAGAGATCTCACAGGGGGGAGAAGCCATATTCCTGTACTGAGTGTGGGAAATGTTTTTCACAGAAGTACCATCTTTACACACATCAGAGATCTCACACGGGGGGAAAGCCTTATTCCTGTCCTGAGTGTGGGAAATGTTTTTCAGTGAAATCCAATCTTTCCACACACCAGAGATCTCACAAGGGAGAGAAGACGCATTCCTGTCCTGAGTGCAGGAAATGTTTTTCAAAGAAGTTCCATCTTTACATACATCAGAGATCTCACACAGGGGAGAAGCCACTTTCCTGTCCTGAGTGAGGGAATTGCTCCTCAAGCCCTGTCTTCCTGTACATCAGGGATCCCACACAACCCTTGAGATGTATTAGTGCCTTGAGTGTGGGAAATGTCTTCTATATGAATGTTGCTGGACATCACATCTCTCATGTGGGGAAGAAGCACAGCCTGATATACACCTCAGATATACTCCATGGCTGATCTTCATCATGTAAGAAACAGTTCATAAGGAGATCAGAGATCACCAAAGACATGGATGAAGTGTTGTACCTTGTTGGCTATTGATAGCAGGAGAAAAATAAAAATGGAGTCATTACCTTTCATTGGCTAAGTATATTTTGTAGTGTGGAGATTTCACAAACACTCAGAGGTTTATTTAGAAAAAAAAACTTTGAATGAATGTGACACACATTTTCCCAGCCATGACAAATATCAGATGTATTTTTTCATGCACTGATTTCTTATGATCATTGGCTTCATCTAGTGGCCATAATGCTGTATGATGTTCTTTTTATTGATTAAAGTATTTAATAAAAATACCTCATTATGACCACTAGATGGAGCTGATAATCATAGGAAATCATAGTTTTAATTCAATTCTGGCTCGAATATATCCCAGCTGGAAAAAATGCTCATCACATTTGTCCATGAAATTTTCTATCAGTACACTCCTTAGTTTCCTTTGTCAGGCATGGTTTCATACCTGAGATCATTACTCATGGACTTATTAATGTACACGACCCCCATGCAACACCCACAGGCCATAAACAAAGCAAAAGTAATAAATAAATGTGACAGTGAAGCAAATAAGCAACCCAACAACCTAACTAGAATATGCTATCTTGTACATATATGGGGAAGCTCACATGAACATGACCAGGACTGTTACTGAGAATAACAGGAAGCAAAAATAAGGATGCAGGAAACCAAATGCAAGGTAAAGTATAGAGAATACAGGACCAAGCAGGAAAGTGGCTCACAGGTAGAAGACGGAGGCACTGATGAAAGCTAAGGGAGGAATAATATACTTTCCCAGCAGCCAGCATTAGGTGGTGCCTAATTACTGAGATCTGTCTGCTGGGAGACACGCATTGGTGGCCAAGGGAACCGCACCCTTCACCTCTGGGAACCACATTGCACAAAGCAGGTTATCCCAGCCCTGACAGTTCCTCCCTTAAGAAGCGACCTCCAGATGTTCCACATGAGCTTGACCCTAAAAGTAAATGACCCTTGCACTGGATAAGTCCAGAAAGGAGAAGATCCTGGCATCAGTGTTTGAAGTATTTTCTAAAGCCATAGTCTTTCAACCTGCAGGATACCCCACTGACAGCATCTGAACTGGCTGGGTGTCCTGCCACTGGGGTCTGTAAACTGGCTGGGTGTCCCACAAGATTCTTTAATTGGTGCTACATCCCAATACTGGGACCCCATTGGCCATATGAAGGTTTAGCAATATAGTCCTTAACCCATACAACTACCCTAACACCAGGGAGCCCTATTGTAACATTACATTCCATGTCTTAGTTACTAGTCTGGTTGCTAGAAACTGATTTGCATATCAAAATCCACCTTGATCTTTCCAAGGCAATGGTTAACCGTCCCTGGTGCCCTAACACACCTGGAGTTGTACAGATTATGCCTGGGCTAGAGAAAAATTCAAATAAAACACTGCCCTTCCCATGAAGACCTCTACTACTGGAGCAGTTATAACAAGTGCAGTTATTGAATTCAGACTGGGTGTCTGGACCACTAGACTTTGGCACAATAGGAGAAAATGGCTACAAAAGGATCTCCGGCAAGGCAGCTGTAGGCATCTCAGACCAGATGGATATATCATGGCGGACATGCCACACATGTTGTCAGGGTTTTTTTATATGAAATTATAAATAATATGTATTTTTAATGAGATATTCAGAATGAACTTCAGATGAACTTAGTATTACAAGTCAAATAGAAAGATCCTTGGAGAGTTGTTTTCCAAAGACATTCACTGAAACTGAGGGGAAGGTCTGGCTGGGTGGACCTTGTTGTCTGCTGGTATAATCCAGCTGCTTGTATTATGAGACAATGGAGATGGTACCTTCTGAATTACAGTTACATCCTCTAAGTCATCCTTAGTTCCTAAGTTAAACATTTTAGCCGTACTAAATATTGTGTAGTTACGTCATATTAAATTAATTGTCTCTATGTCCTACGATAAATCAGACTCATATATAGGTAATTGTTGATGACTTGACAGTGAATAAATTGTTCATTATTTTATTTTTTGGAGCCCGTACTTTCACTGAGAATTTTATTGTGCTTCATAATCTCTACAAAGAGTAAATGGATTAAGACAAATAACCAAAGTCAGTGTGGTTATATCTTTTCATTTTATGAAAAAGGAAAAAGGGTGGGACTTTAAATGAGGTATACATTGATGCGAATTCAAACAAGGATGCCAAGTAATGTAAATATTTCTTGTTGATCTTTTGACAACAATACCATGCAGTGATGGGTACAAATACATAATGGTAGACATGTAAACAATATTATATAGATATGTTACACATGAGTAAGGAAGTAGGTTGATAAAAACAAGCTCCAAATGGTGGAGTGCTGACAGCACATACAATAACCTGAGTAAACCATTTGCACCTAGAGTATGCCCGACGACGTTTCGTGGCAGTGGGGCCACTCTTCAGGGGCTGAGGCGAAATGAGTAGAATGCAGACCAGCATATGCATGACAGTGAGCTGAGATAGGCGGGCTGACAATGGCGCACATACAGGGAGCTGAGGTGTTGTTCGTATAGCAAGGAAGCACAGGAAAGTGATAATTGATGTCAGATTGTCCCAACGACAGGAACGCAGAGGCTCCAATAGCATATGAAGTGCAATGTGCTTGCAGCAGGGCCAAACGAACACACCAACACCACACAGACTGCCATAAAGGGGAGACACCTACTTCTGACACCAATTATCACTTTCCTGTGCTTCCTTGCTATACGAACATCACCTCAGCTCCCGGTATGGGTGCCATTGTCAGCCTGCCTATCTCAGCTCACTGTCATGCATATGCTGGTCTGTATTCTACTCATTTCGCATCAGCCCCTGAAGAGTGGCCCCACTGCCACGAAATGTCGTCGGGCAAACTCTAGGTGCAAATGGTTTACTCAGGTTATTGTATGTGCTGTCAGCACTACACCATTTGGAGCTTGTTTTTATCAACCTACTTCCTTACTCATGTGTAACATATCTATATAATATTGTTTACATGTTTACCATTATGTATATGTACCCATCACTGTATGGTATTGTTGTCAAAAGATCAACAATAAATATTTACATTACTTGGTATCCTTGTTTGTAGTCGCATCAATGTATACCTCTTTTAAAGTCCCACCCTTTTTCCCTTTTCATTTATATAATAGGGATGGAGACACATTGGTCCACAATCTACATGGTCTCATTTAAAGTCCCAAACTTCTCCTCTTTTTGTATCTTTTCATTTTATGTTTATTTAACACCAAAAGGATGGAGGCTCTGTTGTATATTGATTAATTAAATACTCAATATTACTGACAAGGTGGAGACTCAGAGGTATCATAACCAACAGCTGGCAAGAGCGTGACTTTAGTACCAGAGACTGGCTGGGCAGACGGTACAGGACCAGCAGAAGTAGGCTAGGCAGCAGGCAGAGGATTAGTCAATGCAGGCTGGGCAGCAGGCACAGGATCAGCAGAGGCAGGCTGGGAAGCAGGCACAGGATCAGCAGAGGCAGGCTGGGAAGCAGGCACAGGATCAGCAGAGGCAGGCTGGGCAGCAGACACAGGATCAATCAAGGCAGGCAGCACAGCAGACATGATCACTCAAGGCAGGCTGGGCAGCAGACACTGAATAAGTAGAGGCATGCAGGGCAGCAGGCACAGGATCAACAGGGTGGATTGGGCAGCAGGTTAAGGCTGGGCAACAGACACAGGATTAGCAGGGGCAGACCGGGCTGCAGGCACAGTATCAGATTAGGCAGGCTGGGCAACAGGCAAAGGGTCATCAGACACTGGGCAGTAAACAGAGGATCAATGAAGCCAGACTGAAAAGATTATTGAAATCTGGTTGAGCAGCAGATTTAGGATCAATGGGGTCAGGTTGAATAGCAGGTAGAAGATCAGTCAAACTAAACAGCAGGAGAGGGATCAGCAGAGTCAAGCTGGGGGCTAGAACATGGGCTCTATGCACAGTGGCTTTAAGCAGTGGTAGAGGGATCCACTTGGTTGAGTGAGTCAGTCTTTCCCAAGGATGGATTCTACTTCTTCGGCTTGAACAGCTATTTTTGCAATAGAGTAAAATCAGGGTACAGAGAGTCCCAAATATGAAAATGCAGCAATAAGAACTGAGTATAGAGCAGACTTACCCATGGTTGATGCAGTGCCAGGCAAAACGGAGGTAGCTGGTACACGAACAGGCATTACTTGACAGGAATTATTAGTGTAGGTTTTACAGCAGCCATGGAAGTAGGCTGGACTGGAGCAGAAGGCATAGAAACAGACTGGCCTGGAGTAGCAATCACTAGAACAGGCTGAAATGGAGCAGCAGGCACATGAACAAGTTGGTCTGGAGCAATAAGCTCTGGACTGAAGCTCTGGCATGGCATGGAGGAAGACTGGTCTAAGGCAACAGGCATGAGGTCAGGAACTGGCACAGGATCAGGGTAATAAATGGTTGCTAAAAAAAACACAAGAGGATGCCTCCATCTAGGTGTAGAGATTTATTAAAAATAATAAAAGACAATGAAAATACACTCACTAAAAGTGGATCAAAGCTTGTCATAAACCCATATAGACCTCCATAGGATCACTGTGAGGCTGCAGAACTTGGCAGACAAGTGTCTGGCTGAAGCAGAGTTAGGCCGAGAAGCTGCTGGTGGAAGAACAGCTGTCATGCTTCAGGCTGGAGCATAGGCAGCAGTGACTTCTGGGTGTAGCAAGATGGCTGCAGCTCCAAACGGCACATCTCTCAGCTGGGTGATGATAACAGGAAGTGAAGAGGGTGTGGTTTCATGTTTCAGGGCAACAGGACCACCCCTTTATCAAACCATAGGAATTAATGTGGCCAAAGGACAGTTTATATGCTATGAAGAGTGGGAGGGGCTGGAGTAAGAGGCCAGTACTTTTAACCAAACTAAAGCTAGACAATGCATGTTAAAGAAAAAACAAGTGGATTCACGAGGCTGGTGTTAATTAACCCTAGAGAGACCAAAAAGGCTGCACACATCAGCACAGAATATGTAAGAAAAAAATGTTGAAAAAAATATATAGTAATGTAGCACCCTCTAGTGTGCTAGATGTGAATAGGTCCTAGCTGTTAGTGTAGGAAAATTTAGCTTAGCTGAGAGCCAGGCTTGGGTAGAATCTGGGTCAGGGTTTAGTGATGCAGGGAGGCTGGATGGCACAGCTCTTCTGGTGCCTCCACATTTTATGGAACATATTGGAGAATGTTCTAAATGCAGTGGGAGGAGGCTAGGATGGGCTGTCATGCATATTTATGAGGACCTTGACCAATCCCCAGCTGAAAGGGGCTGGAAGGAGTCATGAGTGGTACCAGCAGGGGCAGTTGGGTGGAAGTTGGAAATGGAGTGCTGACAAAGCTATCGGAGGCCCTTGCAGGGCATCCCCTAGTCTGAGGGGTAACCCTTAGATCTGGGGCTCGGGTGCTGGAAGGAGCCCCCACAACACACAGAGGAAGCCCTTCCTGGATACACGGGAGCAAGGAGAGGGGAGAGTGGGAACAGGTCAGCATGTCTGGGAGATCTCCTGAGAGTCAGCCGGGTGGGCTGGTATGTGTCAGTCCATAGGACTGTGGGAGAAGTTAGCCTTGGGGGCTAGTGTGAGGGGCAGCTGTAGCCAGGCGGGTTGGCAGTGCCGGAAGAGGTGGTGCTGGGATTAGTGACCACAGGGAGGAAGTGCTGGGAAAGTGTGAGCTGTGTCACCCTATCTGCTCTTTAAGAATAGTGTCTGGGAGTTCCTGCCTGTAATGGGCCTTTGCTACAATATTACTACAGGGTGACATAGCTGAGTTCTGCAAGCAAGTGTGTGCTGGAATGAAGAAGAGGAGCTGCATATATATATATACAGGGCCGCTGATAGGCCAGTACAACTTACCCTTCCGTACCGGGCCCGGGAAATATCCCTGATTTGTGTCTGTGTCACACGAAAATTTTTATTGTCACCCCCCCATCGCCAGCCCCAGCCACAACACACCATAGTCTGTCCGTCCTGGATACATCCCCGCCTTAGACTGCTGGAGCATAGGGGAGAATGCAATGCAGGGCTCAGTGTAGCAGCATGGAAAAGCAGAGGATCGGTTAAAGAGTAACATCTCCCTCTGGGTGATCTATGTACATTACAAGGATGCAGATTCCTACCTTTTGTTATTCTGAGGAAATCCCTGTGTGTTTGTCTATATCCAAGTGGAAAGTGTATCTAATGGGAGTGGTTTTATCATTATCAATCAGCTGCTGCACCTATAGGGCTCTAATGAGAAAAATTGCGGGTCTGCATCCTTACAGCCGTTTGCATAGGACCGTCGAACCGTGTGCACGAGGCTTTTCATGTGGATGTTCAATATTTTGCTGATGCAGCTTTTGCAACAGCACTCTCAACTTGGGTTGCTTGACCCCTGTTGTTTTTGGGTCTGTTGGCACACTTATGTTTACCCAGTTGTTGCCTACTTTGAAAAACACCTACTAAAAAACACTTCTAAGTCACCACTAACACCCTCTGCTCAGGTGTGAATGCAGGCTTACTGGCCACCATGTGAAAAAAAAAAACTAATGCAGCCACCACAAGAAATAGGAAGCTGCAGTATAATATTTGTATTTGGGATAATTACCACTTTAACCGGCTTTGTTTTTGAACAGGAAACATTTTTTGAACATGTAGATGTGTGATTATTACATGTGGTCTAGCAGAGCTCTCCCGCCTCATCTGGTGATTTGGGTGGGAAAATGTTTTCCATAAGTTTTATTTACTATGGCACTTTTATTGGATTTTTAACAAGACGTGGCTTCTTCCTTGTTTTTTTTCCACATTTTTCATGTTTAATCTCCCTAATTTTTTCAAAATATTGCTCCAATTATTTATTAATTGTTTTTATTACATATAGATATTAAAGAGGTCTGTTCTCATCTGAAAACAGTATTTCTTTTGGATAATAAAACGTATAACTGACTGGAGAAAGATAAATATCACTTGAAGACAAACCTGCACTTTTTTCAAGGCAGGATCTGGGGAGGGGCCAGGGGTGGGGCTGAAGGAGGGGTCAGGGGCGTGACCAGGGAGGTAGGCTGTAGGGGGCCACATGATTTCTATCAGCGGCCCTGTATATATATACACACACACACAGTATCTCACAAAAGTGAGTACACCCCTCACATTTGTGTAAATATTTTATTCTATCTTTTCATGTGATAACACTGAAGAGCTGACACTTTGCTACAATGTAAAGTAGTGAGTGTACAGCTTGTATAACAGTGTAAATTTGCTGCCCCCTCAAAATAACTCAACACACAGCCATTAATGTCTAAACCGCTGGAAACAAAAGTGGGTACACCCCTAAGTCAAAATGTCCAAATTGGGCCCAATTAGCCAATTTCCTTCCATTTTCCTTCCCCAGTGTCATGTGACTCGTTAGCGTTACAAGGTCTCAGGTGTGAATGGGGAGCAGGTGTGTTAAATTTGGTGTTATCGCTCTCACTCTCTCATACTGGTCACTGGAAGTTTAACATGGCACCTCATGGCAACGAACTCTCTGAGGATCTGAAAAAAAAAAGAATTGTTGCTCTACATAAAGATGGTCTAGGCTATAATAAGGTTGCCAAGACCCCGAAACTGAGCTGCAGCACGGTGGCCAAGACCATACAGCAGTTTAACCAGTTCCCTACCGAGCCATTGTAAAATGACATCGGCAGGAACTGCTTGTCGATCCGGGTGGACGTCATTTGACGTCCACCACTTCTCGCCGCTACTGCGGGCCCCCAGGGGCCCGCACAGCGGCGATCACGGATCGCTCGTCTGCCGGGGGGTTGTGTCCCCCCCAGATCAGGGTAAAGAGCCAATAATTAGCTCATTAGCTCACAGTCCCCTTATGACATTGCCCCCCCCCCCTTTATTATCAATGCAGCATATCAATGCCAAGCAGTGCATCCTATCAATGCCAATCAGTGCATCCTAGCAATGCCAATCAGTGCATCCTATCAATGCCAATCAGTGCATCCTAGCAATGCCAATCAGTGCATCCTAGCAATGCCAATCAGTGCAGACTATCAATGCCAATCAGTGCATCTTAGCAATGACAATCAGTGCAGACTATCAGTGCCCATCAGTGACGCCTATCAGCGCCCATCAATGCAACCTATCAGTGTCCATTAGTGCCACCTATCAGTGTCCATCAGTGCAGCCTATCAGTGCCCATCAATGCAGCCTATCAGTGCCCATCAATGCAGCCTATCAGTGCCCATCAGTACCATCCATCAGTGCCGCCTATCAGTGCAGCCTATCAGTGCCGCCTATCAGTGCAGCCTATCAGTGCCGCCTATCAGTGTCCATCAATGCAGCCTATCAGTGCCGCCTATCTGTGCCCATCAATGCAGCCTATCAGTGCCGCCTATCTGTGCCCATCAATGCAGCCTATCAGTGCTGTCTATCAGTGCCCATCAATGCAGCCTATCAGTGTCACTTATCAGCGCCCATCAGTGCCCCCTATCAGTGCCGCCTATCAGTGCCAATCAATTCAGCCCATCAATGCAGCCTATCAGTGCCCATCAATGCAGCCTATCAGTGCCCAGCAGTACCATCCATCAGTGCCGCCTATCAGCGCAGCCTATCAGTACCGCCTATCTGTGTCCATCAATGCAGCCTATCAGTGCCACCTATCAGTGCCTACCAATGCAGCCTATCAGTGCCGCCTATTAGTGCCCATCAATGCTGCCTATTAGTGCCACCTATCAGTGCCCATCAGTGCTGCCTATCAGAGTCCCCTTATAACAGCGACCCTCCCCCTTAGAGACTAAATGGTAACTGGGGTGGGGGGGTGGCTGATATAAGGGGACTTTGATCTAAAAATAAAAAATGATAAACTCAGTGAATAAATTGCTGCTAGCACTGATATGTGTTCCCACGCCTCAAAATCAAAAATTGAAAAAACTGCAGCGCATCCTCCCCTATAATTATATTAATTCGTATGTGAAAAAAGAATTGTAAATGATGGTGGAAACTGCCAAGGGTATTCCAAATATTAATACACTCCAATCGTATTTAAACATATTTACTCTACAATCATGGTACACATAATACTTTATCAATAGTGGTGGAAACCTCCAATCCAAAATGTGATGTGCTAATATCCAACATATAAAGTCCTTCTGAGTGTGATATTAGCACAAGACATTTTGGAATGGATTGGAGGTTTCCACCACTAGTCATATAGTATTATGTGTACCAAAATTGCACAGTGTACTGTATATGTTTGTATGTATTAATATTTAGATTACCCTTGGGGGGTTTCCACCATCACTCACAATTATTTTTTAACACATGAATTAATATAATTATAGGAGGAGGGTTTTTACATGTTTTCCTTTGTTGGGTCTCTAAGGGAAGCACTGATCTAAGGGGTCTCTATGGAAGGGGGAGGTCACTGATTTAAGGGGACTCTAAAGGTGATCTCTATGGGGGGCCCTGTATTATGAAGGGGGTGACACTGATCCCACCCAAATAGTGTCTTTCTACAGCAAATAATTTGTAAAGTTGGGATTAACTCAATATGATTAGAAATGTTATTTAATCACAAAATACTGTATTTGCATACTGTATACTACAAACAAAAAAAATTGCCGTGCGTTGCTAAAATGTTCGGGTTTGGCTAAAAGAAAAGGTGGCAACCCTACGCTTACCGGACCCGCCGGCAGCGGCGGAGATGATCCGATCCATCCCCCCCAGTGTCTGTGAGCCGAGTGAGCGGCTTCAGCCGCTCACTCGGCTCCATAGTACGGCAGGGCGGAAATGACGTCAGAAGTCATTTCCGCCCTGAGTGATAATTTTTCTTTTTTAAAAAAGAACAATGTAAAAATAAAAAGTAAAAAGCAAAATAAATCCTTTAAAAAAAAAAAAAAATTAAGAGCGCCCCGTCCCCGCGAGCTCGCGTGCAGAAGCGAACGCATACGTAAGTCCCGCCCACATATGATAACGGTGTGCAAACCACACATGTGAGGTATCGCTGCAATCGTTAGAGTGAGAGCAATAATTCTAGCACTAGACCTCCTCTGTAACGCAAAACTGCTAACCTGTAGAATTTTTTAAACGTCGCCAATGGAGATTTTTAAGTTGCAAAGTTTGTCGCCATTCCGCGAGCGGACGCAATTTTGGAAGGATGACATGTTGGGTATCATTTTACTCGGCGTAACATTATCTTTCACAATATGGGGAAAAAATGACCTAACTTTACGGTTTTCTTATTTTTTAACTAAAAAAAATGAATTTATTTTAAAAAATCACGCTTGGAAGACCGCTGCGCAAATACGGCGTGACATAAAATTTTTCAATGACCGCCATTTTATTCTCTAGGGTGTTTGAAAAAACAATATATAATGTTTGGGGGTTCTAAGTAATTTTACCTGTTATTAAACCTGTTATTAACTCATAACCACCTGTTATTAAACCTGTTATTAACTCAT
>BLSH010481876.1:14381-36886 GCA_018402905.1 Glandirana rugosa | reverse complement strand
CTAGAAACACAAGAAAATTTTTAAACCTGAAGAGGCAGTGGGGTAGGAGTAGTAGGAGGAGAAAATAGAGAAGAAATTGAAGTTGAAATCTTAGAGAGTCCAAAGGTGAGACTTATATCTTATTTTTACTGTAAACAATGTATTCAGTCAGTGTTGTGTTTCCTACAGATGGATCCAGTAATGGGAACCCACCAGAGAGATGTCCCCGTCCTCTGTATTCCCGGGATTCCACACAGGAAGGTCAACCCATCCCTCACCATCATCAGGTAGATGAGGAACAATCACTGATAGTATCATTAGGATCTGTACATTATCTGCATTGTTACCATTGATGTCATTTTTATTCTATATTCAGAGTGGAAACCTGAGAGATTCTAAAGTTGAAGTTAAAGAAGAGATAAAAGAGGAGGATGATGAGGATGGGGTGACGGAGAAGTCCAAATTTTTAAAAGAACACAAAGATCTGTACCAGGACACCATGGAGGAGTCATCCAGCTACAGAAACCCACCAGAGAGATGTCCCCGTCCTCTGTATTCCCGGGATTCCACACAGGAAGGTCACACCATCCCTCACCATCATCAGGTAGATGATTGACAATTATTGGTAGTTCTGATTTATAAACAGCATGTTTGTTACAATGAATGTTTTATTATATCTTCCAGAGTGGAAACCTCAGGGATGATAATATTGATGTTAAAGAAGAATATAAAGAGGAGGATGAGGAGTATGGAGTGATGGAGGAGTTTCCAGAAGGACACAAGGATGTGATGGAGCCACCTAATACCAGGAACCATCCAGAGAGATGTCCCCGTCCTCTGTATTCCCGGGATTCCACACAGGAAGGTCACACCATCCCTCACCGACTTCAGGTAGATGATTGACAATTATTGGTAGTTATAATTTATACACAACATGTTTGTTACAATTAAAGTTGGGTGAACAGTTTGGGCCAAGCAAAAAGTTTGGCCTGAACATTGCCTAATCGCCCATTTGGTAAACACCCAAATTTGCAGGGTGTTCGCCCCACTGAACGCTCTGAAATGCACTGCACGCTGCACAGTGCATTCTAAGTCCTGATTGGGTAATGCCTTGCCCAATCAAGGTGCAGTGAATAGCTGGTTATTAAGGAATGGAGTTGGGAAGCCGGCTGTGGCGTCCTTAACAACTGATGAGTCATCAGCTGTCAATGGGCTTCCCCGCCAGCTGCTGAATAAAAAAAACATTGCCGGCAATAAAAAAGTGGAAAAAAATGCAAGAGCCCCTCTTCTAATCCATACCAGATCCTTATCCTGATAGGCCAGAAACTGGGGGGGATAATCAAGTGCACTCCCCCCCCCCTGAACCATATCAGGCCACAGGCCCTCAATATGGGGGGGTGCTTTGGGGCAGGGGGGCCTCCTGTTCCAAAGCACCTTGTGTCCCCTATGTTGATGGAGGCAAGTGCCTCTTCTCAACAACCCTGGGCGGTGGTTGTGGGGGCTTAGTGGAATCTGGACCCAGGTCCTGGCCCCCCATGTGATTGAGTGGGGTCCTACCCATTCAGCAAAAAAGTGTCAAAAAGGAAAAAAAATACAGAGACGGTTTTCTCCCTTATTAAAAAATAAAAAAAACAGTGTCCCTGATGTAGATCCATTTTTAAACATGACGTCTGCTGCACTGCTGACCTAAAAAAAATAAAATAAATTGCTTCGCAGTCAACCGCTACAGTGCCATCAGTGCCACTATTATGTTGAGGTGTTTGCTTTCTAAAATGGTGTCATTTTTTAGGTGCTTCCATTGTCCTGGTTCTCCACGACCTTCAAAAGTGTGATAGCTAGTCAGGAAATTAGATGTGAAATTTCTGCTCCTAGAACACCTGACGGTGCTCCCTGCATGTTGGGCCTCTGTATGTGGCCAGGCTGTGAAAAAGTCTCACACATGTGGTATCGCCATACTCAGGAGGAGTAGCAGAATGTATTTTGGGGTGTGGTTGCAAGTAAGCCTATGCTGTGTGAGAGAAATATCCTGTTAATTAGAGTTGAGCGAACCCGGACTGTAAAGTTCGGGTCCGTACCGAACCTTGGGGTGTCCGGGACCCGGACCCGGACTTTTCAAAAAAAGTCCGGGTTCGGCTCCAGGGTTCTGGTAATTTTAATGAAAAATCTTAAAAATGCTGGAAAAAAGTCCAGGAAGGTCCTAGAGGTCTGCAAAAGGAAGGAAAATGGGGGTAAGGGTGTGACAAGTGCCCTACAAAGAAATGGGGACAGGGAAATAACTTTAAATATTTAAAATTATTTCCCTGTCCCCATTTCTTTGTAGGGCACTTGTCCCACCCTTACCCACATTTCCTTCCTTTTGCAGACCTCTAGGACCTTCCTGGGCTTTTTTACAGCATTTTTTGTGCCTAAAAGTCTGTGTCCCCATTGATTTCAATGGGGTTCGGGGTCCGGGACAAAGTTCGGGTTCTGTCCGGACCCGAACCCGGACTTTGTCCCGAAGTTCGGCCGAACCAGCAGAACCCGGACTTCTAGAAGTTTGCTAATCTCTACTGTTAATATGACAATTTTGTGAAAAAAAGTCATTTTGCAAAGAATTGTGGGGGGAAAAAAATTACAACTTCTAAACACCCCTCCATGCCTTTTACTAAATACCATGGACTGTCTACTTTCCAAAAAAGGGTCATTTGGGGGGTATTTGTACTGTCCTGAAATTTCTGTGTCTCAAGAAATGAGCCGTCAGTACATCAGGTGTGATCAATTTTCGATTATTGGCACCATAGCTTGTAGACTCTATAACTTTCACAAGGACCAAATAATATCCACTGATTTGGTTTATTTTTACCAAAGAGAGGTAGCAGTATAAATTTTTGTCAAAATGTATGAAGAAAAATTACTAGCTTTTAAACTTTTATAACAGAAACTAAGATAAATGCATTTTTTACAAAGTTTTCAGTCTTTGTTTATTTATAGTGCAAAATATAAAAAACCCAGAGGTGATTAAATACCACAAAAATAAAACTCTATTTGTGTGAAAAAATGGACAGAAATTTCATATGGGTACAGTGTTGTATGACTGAGTAATTGTCATTCAAAGTGTGAGAGCGTTGAAAGCTGAACATTGGCCTGGTTAGGAAGGGGTATAAGTTCCCTGTAGACAAGTGGTTAAGAATAATTAAAAAGTACCTGACCCCCATAACCTTTTTATGGCCAATTACTTGCATATGAGCCTTCAAAATGGGGACTTTTGATTTTTCAAGTTCGGGTCCCATAGACATTAATAGGGTTCGCCGTTCGGGTCAGAACTTTTTCTCTTTTTGGGCCTTCTGGTGCAAACCAATCAAGGGGGTGTTCAGCCCAACTCTGGTTACAATGAATGTTTTATTATATATTCAGAGTGGGAACCTCGGGGATGATAATATTGTTGTTAAAGAAGAGTATAAAGAGGAGGATGAGGAGTATGGAGTGATGCAGGAGTTTTCAGAAGGACACAAGGATATGATGGAGCCACCTAATACCAGGAACCCACCAGAGAGATGTCCCCGTCCTCTGTATTCCCGGGATTCCACACAGGAAGGTCACTCCATCCCTCACTGTTACAAGGTTGGTGGGAGGGGGAGCATCTAGAACATGGACTTGTGGTGACTCTGTGTAGATTTTATATGTGATGTCACAATAATAAAGCTTCTATCTTACAGATGATATTCTCTCTAATTTCTTGATTTAGTGTGGAGATCCAATCGATATAGAATTTGAGGTTAAAGAAGAAGAGAGGTATGTGAGGGATGATCAGCAGTCTATGGAGGAGGATGGAATAACGGGGACATTTATAGAGGAGGACCCTCCTACAGAGATCAGCACAGGTGGGTCATTAACACTAAATACATTCCTCCACCCATACTGCTCACTGATTGGTCCAGAGTAGGGCGGGGACTGGGTGATATCAGCCTGTAATCCCCTGGTCACTTTCCTGAGCTGTGTTCCCCTCCTGTATTCCTGTATTTCTCTCAGATAATCTTCCTTCTCTGTGCTGCACAATTTATGTATCTAGACTGCATTTATAGAGATTCTGGGGTTCAGCTGGAAGCAAAATGTTAATTTTCACCATAGATCTTACTAGACCTGGGTACTTGGAACCCGTACTTTGGATTTCCTTACCCATGCCCGGGTTTAGTAAGATCTCTGGCAGAAAAAATTCTCCTCGTGTTATTTTCTGGATAAGCAGGTTGAGGGCTTTGTCTGTATAGTCTCACATCCAAGTCACTGAGTGCAGTCTCAGGAGATGGGAGGCAGTAGTGTGGGACCTCTGCAGCTTGTCTCATGTAAACATTTAAGCTTCCACTGAATACTGAATACCAATATTATGAGTCCTGACCCTTACACTATATGATTCATATTGTACATTACATACTCCTGACCCCTGCACTATATACTCTATGTTGTATATTACATACTCCTGACCCCTGCATTATATACTCTGTGTTGTACATTACATACTCCTGACCCCTGCACTATATACTCTATGTTGTACATTACATCATTCTGATACTATATAGTCCTATCTGTTGTATCTTATACAATATGTTGTACATTACATAGTCCTGACTTCTGCTCTCTCCCCTCTACCCACTGCTATATATACACATAACATGTATTCTCTTTTGTTACACCCATTCCCTACCAGCTGGACATTTTTATATCTGATGATTTGATTGCAGCCAGACTTTTACATGTTGATAATAATGTGATAACATCCTCAAACTTTGGATCCTTAAACAGAAAGTAATAATGAGGGAGGAGTCAATAACCCAATGATGGTGGTCTTCAGGATCAGTCCAGTCTTCATCTTGGTTGTTCTCCCCCCATCCTCACTCTCTGACCTCTGGTGGGGCTCAGCCCCACTGTTATTTATGACTAAATCATGGACTAAATAAGAAAGTGCAGGACTTCTTGTGTTGGGAAGATGGGAATGAGTGATAGAGGGGGTGGGGACACTCATCCTATAATCCCCTCATCACTGTCACTCCTATAAAAGACAGTTCTCGTTGTTTCCTCACTCTCTGACTAAGGTCCATGAATAAAGAAATGAACTGGTAGGAGATCAGAGGAGCCATTTACTCGTTACCTTGAGGGGGAATTGTAAGATCCTCAGAGACAAAGCTGCCTGGTGTGGGTGGAGTCCTGGTTTAGGGAAACTGTAATGAAATCAACCCACTCCACTTGAGTACTAATGGCAGAATAACGCTTGCTCCAGTCTGGACATCAGATTTTTTTTTTTTTTTTTGAAGCCCGTGGTGGTGTGAAACACATCTCAAGACTTACCCCGTGCATAAAAAAGTGCACAACACAAAAAGTGCAGACACAAAAAGTGCACTGGGTGTACACATGGCCTTCCTCCGAAGAGGAAGGACCTAAGCCCTGATTCCCCGGGGCGCAAGGCTCCTGACGGGAACTGGGGCACCGTGCACCAAGGACCGCCCAGCCGAAGCCAGGTGCCCTTCGTTCTCGTTGGCGGCCAGCCGGAACCGACCGCCCATGGTACTAGGTGGGGCTCCCCTGAAGGGAGATCCCATGAGAGGCGGCGGGTCAAGCCAGAAGGCCATACCCACCACCTTCCCAAGACTTTCAGGGCAGGCCCGGGGACCGTACACCCTACTCATCAAACAGTGCCTGTGTAACCCAACAAAGAAGTGACACAACACGACAAACCAAAACAACCAAAAGGTGGGGGAAGGACAGTGGAGAAGTGATAAAGGTGCCTTTGTGTGAAACAAAGGCCGGTCTTGCAGCCAGGAATCAAAAATTCCTCTGGTCCTGACCAAAAGGCCTGGCCCTAGAGGCAGGTGCGAAACAAAAGGTGATCATGGTGCAGTGACCTTGGTGCCATCAACTCAAAGTGCTGCCACTCACTGTGAGGTCTGGACATCAGATATTGCAACCAAGAACCAGACAGGACTCGTTTTGGCTGCTGAACATGGAATGTTTATTTTAATAAACACACACAAATATATACACCAGGAGTACCCCCCCTCCTGATCACATTACTTTAACAATTCAACTGTAACTAGAAACATAAATTAACATGAACCAATTTTCTAGTCATTTAACCAACCTAGGTGATCTTCAAGACTAGACGTTTCATCTCCTAGTTTACATACTAGAATACACATTGTTACTAGTATAAACACATTCCCCAATAGTTAATTCAGAATTAACAAGTAACCATGTAGTCCACATCTAAGCAATGCTTTGATCAATCAGGAATTGGAGACGGCATGGCAACAGTCTACAAGGCCCATACAGTGTTCCATCATTCTGATACAGTGGAATGAATGTATCATAGATTTCTTGAAGGGTATTGTCGATAAATATTACTGTCCCATCTGCAGTAATCCAACACACGTTCTCAGAGCCCATTAAATAGCTGTCCAATTTATTGGTCACCCTGTGCCCCTAATAGACTCAGGGTGACATAGACATAAGAGGGACATGGGGGGCTGAAGCAACGGTTTCCCCACCTATCCAAGGGATTCTGGGTTCCACGGGCCCCTCACCCAAAGTGACTATCCCTGACAGGAACCACCAGCTCATGTCTAGTAATAATCTTTGTATTTCTATTTTAGTAGATGGACGGGAGATGAGGAAAACCTCAGAGGATCGTCTCACTTTGTCTCCAGACTGTAAAGTAGAAGATAAGGACATCACACAGTATAGTCCAGGAGAAAACCCGGCTACCTCAAATGTCCATCCGGCACCACACAGTGTAGATGGACCATCGTATTCCTCTTATCCTGAGGAACCTCAGACTGTGAGGGACGGTGCCGTCCTTCCAACAGAGAAGAGGTTTTCCTGTACTGAGTGCGGGAAGTGTTTCCGTTTTAAATCTGATCTTAAAGTTCATAAAAGATCTCACACAGGGGGAAAGCCGTATTCCTGTCCTGAGTGCGGGAAATGTTTTTCAGTGAATTCCAGTCTTCACACACATCAGAGATCGCACACGGGGGAGAAGCCGTATTCCTGCCCTGAGTGCGGGAAATCTTTTTCCCAGAATTCCAGTCTTCGCACACATCAGAGATCTCACACAGGGGAGAAGCCATATTCCTGTCCTGAGTGTGGGAAATGTTTTTCACAGAAGTCCAGTCTTTGCAAACATCAGAGATCTCACATGGGGGAGAAGATCTATTCCTGTACCGAGTGTGGGAAATGGTTTTCACACAAATTCCAACTTGACACGCATCAGAGAAATCACGCAGGGGGGAAACCATATTCCTGTCCTGAGTGTGGTAAATGTTTTTCATACAGGTCTGCTCTTTACAAACATCAGAGATCTCACACAGGGCAGAAGCCGTATTCCTGTCCTGAGTGCGGGAAATGTTTTTCACAGAAGTCCACTCTTTACACACATCAGAGGTCTCACACAGGGGAGAAACCATATTTTTGTCCTGAGTGCGGGAAATGTTTTTCAGACAAGTCTGGTCTTTACAAACATAAGAGATCTCACACGGGGGAGAAACCATATTCCTGTCCTGAGTGCGGGAAATTTTTTTCACCGAAGTCCAATCTTTACACACATCAGAGATCTCACACAGGGAAGAAGCCGTATTTTTGTCCTGAGTGCGGGAAATGTTTTTCAGACAAGTCCAATCTTTTCACACATCAGAGAGTGCACACAGGGCAGAAGCCGTATTCCTGTCCTGAGTGCGGAAAATGTTTTTCACAGATGTCCACTTTTTCCACACATCAGAGATCTCATATGGGGCAAAAACCGTATTCCTGTCCTGAATGTGGGAAATGTTTTTCACAGAAGTCCACTCTTTACACACATCAGAGAGTGCACACGGGGCAGAAGCCATATTCCTGTCCTGAGTGCGGAAAATGTTTTTCACAGAAGTCCAGTCTTTCCACACATCAGAGATCTCATATGGGGCAAAAACTGTATTCCTGTCCTGAGTGCGGGAAATATTTTTCAGACAAGTCCAATCTTAACACACATCAGAAATTGCACACAGGGGAGAAGCCATATTCCTGCCCTGAGTGCGGGAAATGTTTTTCACGGAAGTCCCATCTTTACACACATAAGAGATTGCACACGGGGCAAAAGCCGTATCCCTGTCCAGAGTGCGGGAAATGTTTCTCAGATAAATCCAATCTTTACAGGCATCAGAGATCTCACACAGGGGAGAAGCCGTATCCCTGTCCTGAGTGAGGGAATTGTTCCTCACTGAAGCCCTGTCTTCCTGTACATCAGGGATCCCACACAACCCTTGAGGTGTATTAGTGCCTTGAGTGCGGAAAATGTCTTCTATATGAATGTTGCTGGACATCACAGGTCTCATGTGGGGAAGAAGCACACCCTGATATATACCTCAGATATACTCCATGGCTGATCTTCATCATGTAAGAAACAGTTCATAAGGAGATCAGAGATCACCAAAGACATGGATGAAGTGTTGTACCGTGTTGGCTTTTCATTGGTTGAGTAGATTTTGGGGTGTAGAGAGGTAAGTAGAGCCGTGAAATGAAGGACATCACCTTCAGAATGTCTGTCTTGTCTGTGTGATGTTTACTGATAAAGATATAGCGGGTTACAGAGCTAGAAGCTGTGAGATCCGATAAATCTTTATCAGTAAACTTTACACAGACAAGACAGACATTCTGAAGGTGATGTCCTTCATTTCAAGGCTCTACTTACCAGTGGTGACCCCGAAGCTTCTCTCTGTCTTCAGTCCATCCCTCTCCCATCCCCCAGCAGGAGGGAAGGAGAACTCACAGATAAACGAGGTGAGAACTTCTTTCCTTTGCTCCTGTGTGGGTTTGGGTGGCTTGGCGGAGTGCGGCACGAGAGGGAACACCGCTTGTCTTTATATTTCTACATATCTTGTCTGGGTAGAGGGTATTGGTTGGAAAATATTTATACTGTTTGATTTTGTGTAAATCATTTCTGTTTTCACTTTGAAGGGAGATATTATGTGTGGTTTGATAAAGGGATTGGCTCAATAGTTGCCACTTCACTTACATGTTTAGTTTTTATAAAATAGATGAACAGATATGACAATCATTCATTCATCCATGTCACATGCTGGTCTTATTTTATTTCATACAGAGATTTCCTATGATCATTGGGTCCATCTAGTGGCCATAATGTGGTATTGAACTATTTTTCCTGATTGAAGTATTTTGGAACTAACATAACATCATTATGGCCACTAGTTGGCGCTGACGATTACAGGAAATTACTGTGTTTATTCAAATACGGCCAGAATTTGTCATGGCTGGACCCATGCTTGTCACCCTCACCCAACATATTATATTGCATAGACCCCTTAGTTTACTATGTCGGGGAAGGTTTCATACAAATTCCTGAGATCATACTCATGCATTTATGAGTACAGTAAACATTGAAGGACATACATTAAATAGAACCTCAGAATTAAACCAACCATTGATTTAAAACTAAAAATACCTAATTTGGCCTTTAGATGGTGCTGAGTGTCATAGCAATTAGCACCATCTAGTGTCCAAATGCAACATTTTCCATTTTAAATCAATGGAAAATATTCAACCAGCACAACAAATCACAGAATAACATTCATTGTTTCCCCATTCACACAGAAGGAATGTACATGCATTGTCACTGAGCGAATTGCTATGTAAACTATTTATGAATAGACCCCTAAATGTCAGGAGACGTTTATGTAAAGATGGGAAGTATGTAGCAGATAAATGAATAGACCTCCCAGCAATGTTATTACCAGGCTGCAGCTAGGGGGAGCTCTAATGTTTAGAGTGTGACCACAGCAGAGTGACCCCATCTACCTCACATTAACCCTTTCACTGCCAGAGCTGGTTTTGCATTATTTTTGCACACACAGTAAAATGCAGATTTTGGTCCTGAAGATTGGATAAAACCCCTAAACATATATTTTCTGAAAGCAGAGGCCCTGGAGAATAAAATGGTGGTAATTGTTAAGGTGTTCCTCATACACAAATGTCACCTTCATATCCGGGTTTATTTTCTACTTTCCCCCATTTTCTATGGTGTGATCTTTTCTACAATACTTTGTTATAATAATGTAACACATTGTGTATTCTATTGTACGACTCCGCCTCTACTTTCCAGGCAAGCCATTTTCCTGACCAATTTGATTTTTACCTTTTACTATTTGCATTCTTTCTGCACTCTTGTTAAATGTAAAATTCTAATAAAAATGTATTGAATGAAAAAAAAATGTGTGTGTCGGTGCAATGATGAGAAACTTCAGTATCCAGAAATGTCTGGTAGGTGACATTTCCATATACAGCCCAAGGAAGTGACAAGGACCCCCTAGAAACATTTGGAGGAACCCTGGCAGGAAAGGTTGGACTTAGCAATCATATATTATTATTACAATACAGGATTTATGTAGCGCCAACAGTTTGCTCAGCACTTTACAATGTGAGGGCAAACAGTACAGTTACAATGCAATTCAAAACAGGAGAAATCGGTCCAGCTCATTAGAGCTTACAGACTAAGAGGGAGGATCAAATGATACAAAATGTGATAACTGTGGGGGATGGAGAAAATGTACAGCTGTGGAGGCAGGATAAGCTTCTCTGAAGAGATGAGTTTTCAGAGATCACCAAAAAGTGGATAGTGTAGGAGATAGTCAGACAGATTGGGGTAGAGAGTTCAGGAGGATCAGAGAGGCTTTATAAGTGAGCATGGGAGGAGGTGATGAGGGAGTTGGAGAGCAGGAGATCTTGGGAGGAACAAAGAGAACAATTTGGTTCATATTTTGAGACCAGGTTAGTGATGTAGCTGGGGGCCAAGTTGTGGCTGGATTTGTAAGTCTTTGTTAGTATTTTGAATTTAATTAGTTGGGTCAGTGGCACCCAATGGAGGGATTGGCAGAGAGGACTAGCAGATGCTGAGTAGAAGCCAGTGGAGGGATTGGCAGAGAGGGGTAGCAGACACTGGGCGGTTTGTAAGGTGGATGATTTTGGCAGCAGCATTCATGATGATGATTTAGGTAACACTAAAGGTGAAGTTCAACAAGTAGGACGAGAACCATTGAAGAGTACAATCACAGAGACCAAAAGCGTGGAGCTTTTTGGGGAGGAGGGTGTAAGGATTTGACGGTATCCATTTTGTATGTTAGGGTTCCACTTTAATTATCTGTTAGTCTGGCTTGTTTCTGGCCTTATCTAAAGAGAATGTCTTATGCTCGGTTCTCATGAAATGGCTGAAGTCAGCTAGTCACACAATATACATTGTATCAATATTCTGCTGCTAATGTACCCTTTGTATCTTGTAACAAAGGACACCTGTTTTTCCCAGTTTCTACTGCTTGATGATGTACGCATGTGCCATTTCTTGAATGATCTATGAATTGTACCGCCATATAAAGGGCGCCTCCCATGCGTCATAATACACACAATTCCCTGCTTAACTATCGTTCTGTGTGTGTCTTTCTTATCTATGCAAATTATCTACAGACATGTCTGATAATCATTAAGGTGCCTGTCGGAGGTTCAGGAGCTAGCCGAGGATACAGTAACCCCTTCCTTGCAGAGGGGGTGGTCAACTGTATCAAAGGGAGCAGAAAAGTCTGGGAGTAGGAGTACAGAATAGTGTCCATTGGTTTTGGCCATTAGTAGATCGTTTTTAGTTTTAGGAGTGCAGTTTGTGTGTTGAGGGTGAAATCCAGACTGAAGGGCATCAAGAAGGTTATTCTCGGCTAGGCGGTTGCTTAGTCGGTTGTAGATCAGACGTTCAAAGAGTTTGGATAAAAAAGGTAGCAGGGAGATGGTGAGTAGGTTGTTAAGATTGGTTGGGTGCAGCGAGGGCTTTTTAAGTATGGGGGTGACTAAAGCATGTTTTAGAGATTTGGGGAGCATGTCGGAAGAGAGGGAGAGATTAAAGATGTGAGTTAGAGAGTCAGAGGGTGACAGTAGTATTTGCGCGGGAACAGGACAGGTGGTTAGCTGGACATTAGCAAGAAGTTTAGTAACCTCATCTATAGTGGTGGGATTGAATGAGGGAAGTAATGATTGTACTTGTGGACATGGAGTGTTAAGTGGAGAAGATATCTGTACAGCGGAGATTTCCTCACAAATTGCATCAATCTTATGTTTGAAGTGATTGGCGATCTCCTAGGCAGTGAGTGAAGTAGAGGTAAAGTTAAAGGTGGAGGAGTTCAAGGGGGCTGGATGAGAAGGTGTTAATGAGTGTGATAAAACAAGACTGCTTGGCAGTGTGGAGGCAAAAATTATATATTTGGAGGGCAGATTTATATTGGTTGAAGTCTTTAACCACTTCCCGACCGCGCGCCGTGTTTTCACGGCGGCAGTCGGGATGCTGAGTGCGAATCGCCGTAAATAAGCGGCGATCTGCAATCAGCCACCAGAGTGCGCGCGCGCCGCACTTCTGAGGAGTGTGCCCGTGGCTCGGGCGGACCCGATGTCTGCCGGCGAGCTGCGATGAGCGGCTACAGGGAAAGAAAGGGGAACTGCCGATGTAAACACGGCGGTTCCCCGCTCTGTTAGTAGGGGCATGGAAGATCTACTGATCCCTGTCACTGGGATCAGTTAGATCTCTCATGCCCATGTTAGCCCAACCCCCCCACAGTAAGAACACACCCAGGGAACACAGTTAACCCCTAGCTCTCCCCCCCCAGGTTAACCCCTTCACTGCCAATGACATTTATACAGTAATCAGTGGACATTTAAATTTCTGATCGCTGAATAAATGTCATTGGTCCCAAAAAAGTGTCAAAAATGTCCGACATGTCCGCTGAAATATCGCAGTACCGCTAAAAATCGCAGATCGCCGCCATTACTAGTAAAAAATAAAAAAAAATAAAAACCCCAGAAATAAATTCTCATCATCCGTAAACGCGGCCACTTTTGCGCAAACCAATCAATAAACGCTGATTGCGATTTTTTTTTATCACAAATATGAGGAATTATATAAATCGGCCAAAAACGGTGAAAAAAATGTTTTTTTTTTTTTTTTTTGGATTTGAATTTTAGCAAAAAGTAAGAAATTTGAGTTTTTTTGCAAAATGGTCGCTCTTCTTTTGTTTATAGCGGTTATCAGAAATGACGCAGTGGCGATCAAATACCACCAAAAGAAAGCTCTATTTGTGGGAAAAAAAGGACGCAAATTCTGTTTGGGTGCAACGTCGCACGACCGTGCAATTGTCAGTTAAAGCGACGCAGTGCCGAATCGCAAAAAGTGCTCTGGTCCTAAAGCTGGAAAACCTTCCGGTTGGTAAGTGGTTAACAGACTTGGTCTTACGCCACAAACGCTCAAGAGCACAGCAGCATTTTTCAAGACTTCTGGTGTCATCTGTTTACCAGGGTTGAAGGGGTCGAGGCCTGATTCTTTGTGTAGTGAGGGGGGGCAAGCTCGTCCAGGGTGGAGGACAGGCATCTATTGTAGACAGAAGTGAATAGATTGGGGCAGAGCAGGGGTGAGATATTGTCATAGAGGTAGTCAGTAGCAGAATAGAGAAGAGAAGGGTTGAAGTGGCAAAGGTTTCTATGGGTGATTGTTAGGCGATTGGAGGGAAAAGTGGTGGAAGACAGAGATAGAGAGAATCCAATAAGGTGGTGATCGTAGAGATGGAAAAGATTGTTGGAGAGGTTGCATGGAGCGCATAGGTAGGAGAAAACAAGGTTGAGAGTGTTTCCAACAGAGTGAGTAGAAATGTCATGCACCTGATAGTGGAGTCTGTCTTATGCAGAGAGCAACCACTCTTGCGACCCTGATTCGGGAACCCCTGGTAGTGTGGACAGGAAGTTCGGGAGTGCAGGATGGCATGAGGGCTGGACTGGTTCACTGATGGTAAGGTGAGAGGTCCTTCCGTGGCTCATGCAGACTGGTAGAGTGGTAGTACAGGCTGGGTCGGCAACTGGCTGGCAAAGGGTGCAGGCAGAAGAGTTTTCAAGTATAGGCAGGGTGGTTAACAGGCTGGCAGCAGAGGTACAAGGGATAAGCAGAAGAGTAGTCGTGGGTAAGCCGGGGGTCGGTGCAGGCGGAGATCAAGCAAGGTCAGGACAAGCCAGGTCACAGGAAACAGGTACAGGTAATCATGTAACTGAGGAATACGGAAACGCTGTAGAACAGACAGCACCGGCTGCATGGTGCTGTCTGGTTTAAATGGCTTGTTTGAGCACATGCCCACGCCTGCCGCGTGCTGCCACACACGCCTTCACAAAGTTATAGGCATTCCAGGCATATTACCAACAGAGGTTCCCTGACATTGCCCCCCCCCCCCCAAGGGGCAGCCTCCAGATGCCCAGGGGGTGCTTCTTTCCGGCTGGTTCCTCTTGAAAGATCATATGGATATTCAATCCCCAAGTATATTTGTTTTGGGTTCCCAAGAGCTTTCCTCTGGGCCATAGCCCTTCCATTTGACTAGGTACTGGGTAGAGCTGCCCCTCTTCTGGCAGTCCAAGATGGCTTCAACCTCAAACCCCTCTTCTCCATTTACTAGAATTGGCTCTGGTGGACCCCTCTTTCATCCTGGGAAGGGGTCTGGGGGCACAGGCTTTAGCAGGACCACATGGAAGACTGGTGAATGCGTAGAGATGGAAGGAGGTCAAGTTCGTATGCCACCCTGTTAATCCTCCTCTTCACAGGTCTTCAAGGGCCCAATGAACTTAGACCTCAACTTTTTTGAGGGGCATGCCAACCTCAGATTCCTGGTGGCAAGCCAGACTCGGTTATCCGGCTGCAATTCCCCCCACCTTCTCTTGTCGAAGGCCCCCTTGTTAAGCTCCTGGGTCCTGGAAAGCGTATCCTGCAAAAGCTTATTTTCCTCAAAGAAGTTTGTGGTTTTCTGTATGGCTGGTTCCGCACTTTCAGGGGTCAGATTAGGCAGAAATGTGGGGTGAAGACATAGTTCGCCCAGAACGGAGATTGTTTGGTGGCCAAGTGGATGGTGTTATTGTAGGTGAACTCAGCCAGCAGCAGTAATGAGGCCCAATCACTCCGAGAGAACAAGGAGAAACAACGAGGGTACTGCTCCAGAGTCTGGTTCGTTCTCTAGGTTTGGCCATTGGTCTGAAGGTGATAGGCTGAGGAAAATGACAGTTAAATCTCCAATGACAAGCATAGGACCTTGCAGAATCTAGATGTAACCTGCACAGCAAGTCTTCCTGGAAGAGTAAAAAGTTCAGAGGAGGAAGGATTGTATCCAGAGGAGCAGTGTTTCCAGGCTTGCAGAACATCTGGTTTTACATTCTTTGACCCTGGCCTGTAAGCTAGACAGAACAGGAACCTTGAGAAAAAGCTTTTTCTAAGTCTGAAAGGCCGCTTGGCCTCGGTGGATTAATGGAATTGGGAGTTCTGCTTTGTCAACTGCGTGATTGGGGTAATGATGGCAGAGAACCCCTTAATGAACTTCCTATAAAAGTTGGCGAAGCCTGCAAAATGTTAGACCCCTTTCCTGTCCATTGGTGCCGGGCCAGTCCAAGATGGTAGAGACCTTCTGTGGAACCATATTGCTACCAGTAACTGAAATTACTAGACCGAGGAATTGGATGCTGGGTTGCTCAAAAGCACATTTCTCTGCTTTGGCATATAGTTCATGCTGCCGGAGGTGGCTCAGAACGTTTGTGACGTGCTCACGGTGCCCCTCCAGGGAGGAGGAAAAGATCAGGATGTCATCCATGTAAATGATCACAAACAGGTCTAGATAGTCTCGGAACACATCATTCACAAAGTGCTGGAAGGTTGCCGGGGCATTACAGAGTCCGAAGGGCATGACTAAATATTTGTAATGCCCGAAATGGGTGCGAAAGGTGGTCTTCCACTCACCACCTTCTCTGATGCGGATGAGGTTATATGCCCCACGGAGGTCAAGCTTGGTGAAGACGGTGGCGGACCCCAATCTTTGAAACTGTTTGGGAACAAGATGCAGGGGATAGCAGTTTTTGACTGTGATTCGGTTAAAGCGAAGTTCCACCCAAAAGTGGAACTTACGCTTTAAAGGAATGTGACCTCCCCCGACATGCCAAAATTGGCATGTCATTTTTTTGGGGGGGACCGGGGACCCCGTTTTCACAGGGTCCCAGGTCCACTTCCTCTCCTAGAGCCTAGAGCTGGAAGGGAGTTCACCTTCCTCCCCCTCCCTCTTGGTGATCTTCTGGGACATGTCACAGAAGATACGCCGGCCATTCACAAGGCGCAGTGTGACTTGCACATGCACAATGCGCGCCCAGATTCGAGTGCACACACTTGTGATACCGGCGCCGCTGAGGGGAGGGGGAAAAGGACAAGCCCTCGGGCGACCGCATCACTGGAGCGTAAGATAGGTGAGTGCCTGATTTTTTTAAAGTCAGCAGCTACACTTTTTGTAGCTGCTGACTTTTAACTGGGTGGAACCCTGCTTTAAGTTCCCGGTAGTCGATGCAGGGCCGCAAAGAGTGATCTTTCTTCTCTACGAAGGATATTCCTGCCCCCGTGGGGGATGTGGAAGGCCAGATGAAGCCCTTTTTAAGATTATCATCCAGATATGCCTTGAGGGCCAATAACTCAGGTTCAGAAAGTGGGTAGATCCCGCCAAAGGGTACTTCTGCCCCAGGTAAGAGCTCAATAGGACAGTCATAAGGTCTGTGACGTGGTAGTCTTTTGGCAGCCTTTTTGTTGAAAACATTCAGAAAACTATGGTAGACTGAGTGAACAGATAGGCAGGTGTCAGGATCAGCATCTGATTCCAGACATAGCAAGGTAGGGGGCTGCCTCCTAGGCTGGAGGACACTTACTGAGCTTAGCGGGGCAAGACCTTACTACATGCTCCGGTTCCCCACAGTGGAGACATAGTTTGTGGATCCGTCTTCGCTGTCTCTTCATGGGTGAAGGGAGGGCAGAGAAGCCCAATCTGCATTTGGCTCGGGATGATCTGGTGGAGAGGAAGAGGAGGTTGCTGGAGCAAAGGGAGCTGGACTTGGGTAGCTGGGGACAGGAGTCAGCATCCAGGTAAGTCGTGAGGGCCCAGCAGATCATTCGCCTCGGCGTTACCTGAGATGCCGGTCAATCTGGATTGCCAGATTGATGAGAGCATCCAGAGTTTGGGGTACCCCCACGCACGCAAGCTCATCCTTTCGGGGTTCTGACAGGCCCAGGCGGAACTGATAATAAAGTGCAGCATCGTTCCAGGCCGTATCTGCGTTCCAGCGCCTGAACCTTGAAACATAGTCCTCCACTGTGCGGCGGCCTTGCTGGAGGACATGTAAAGCAGCCTCCGCAGTAGAGGCTTGGTGGGGGTCTTCATATAGCTATGCCATCACTTGGAAGAACAGAGCAAGAGTGGAGACTTCCGGTGCTCTCTGTTCCCATAGTCGATGAGCCCAGGTCTGCGGTTCACCTTGCAACAGGGAAATCACGAGCCCCACCTTCGTGGCTTCCATGGAGAAGGTGCGTGGTTGTAGGCCAAAGTAGAGCTTGTATGAATTGCGTAAGGCCTGGAATTTATTGTGATTCCCTGAAAATATGCAGGGAGCAACCACTCTTATGGTCCTGATTCGGGAACCCCTGGTAGTGCGGGCAGGGCGTTTGGGAGTGCAGGATGGCACGAGGGCTGGACTAGTTCACTCTAACTAAGGTGAGAGGTTTTTCCGTGGCTCGTGCAGACTGGTAGAGTGGTGGTACAGGCTGGGTTGGCAACTGGCTGGCAATGCGGTACAAAGGGTGCAGGCAAAAGAGTCATCAGGTACAGGCTGGCAGCAGAGGTACAAGGGATAAGCAGAAGAGTAGTCGTGGTTAAGCCAGCAGTCGGTGCAGGTGGAGATCAAGCAAGATCAGGACAAGCCGGGTCACAGGGAACAAGTACAGGTAACTCAGGAACCCAGAAACGCCGTAGAATGGACAGCACTGGCTGCATGGTGGTGTACGGTTTAAATGGCTTGTTTGGCACCAGTGGCATCACGCTCCTGCCCATGCACCTGCTCCGCTCCCGCCTGTGCAAAGGAATAGGCATTCCGAGCAGATTACCAACAGGGGTTCCCTGACAAGAAGCCTGTACCCATTGCTTCAGGTCAAAGGAGGATGTTAGACTAAGACGTTTAGAAGTAGCAGGAGTGTTCATTCAATATTAAGGCCCCTTTCACACGATTGGCCCCTCTCAGATCTGCCTGTCCGTTTCTCAAGCGAATCTGAGCGGGCCACTGATTCACTTCTGTGGGTAGACGGTTGTCAGCGAAGGTGTGTTCCCTGACAACCGCCTACCATCCGATACAATCCGCTCAAAACAGATGGATGGCAATACGTTTGCGATCCGTCCAGCGGATTGGATGAAAAAGGACAGGCTGTCCATTTTCATCCGAACTCCTCATAGAGGACAGTAGGGCTCTGACAGGTCTGTACCTAAACAGTGAGCAGAGATGGACCTGCCATCCACCTTCTCAGCAGGGATCCACGAAGCGTTCCCTCGCTGAGCTGGCGGAGCCCATCCAGCAGCTCCACCAATAGAGTGAAAAGGGCCTAACAGGGAAGTTACAGTTGCTGAGAAAGATTGTGGGAATGTCAGAAGAAAGAAAGTAGGGTAGCCAGGCAGAAAAGTCATCAAGGAAAGTGGATAATGGTCCAGGGGGCCGGTAGATCACAGCAATTCTTAAGGAAATTGGAGAAAATAGATGTATACAGTGAGCTTCAAATGATGGAAGAGATAGAGAGCCAGGAGAGTGGAAAACCTGGAAGGTGCTCTGTGGGGATAGGAGGGATTCCAGAGTCAGTCCAGAAAAGGCCACCGTGGGAGAGGGAAGCAGGAGAAGCAGTGTCGGATTTATAAAGCCAGGTTTCGGTGATAGCAAGTAAATTAAAGGAGTTAGTGACAAAGAGGTCATGAACAGCGGTGAGTTTTTTGCAGACAGAGCGGGTATTCCAGAGGGCACAGGAGAAGGGGTTGATTTTGGAAAGAAGAGGAGTGGAGATTAAATTACACAGATTGGGACTGCTGCCAGAGGATGTAGGGTAATGGTGATGGAAGCTTTGGGTACAGTAAAATAAGGGAGGCCCAGGGTTTGGGGATATATCTCCAGAGGTTAGGAGAAGCAGAAGAGTGAGAGGGGTAATATGAGAGTATGATTTATATGAGGGTACAAACCTCAGCATCCTGAGGGTTTTATAGTGTAATCAATGTTATACTGCACTAAGCAAAAATTAAAAAATAAGGCTAGCTGCTAACACCACAATCAAACTAAAAAAATTGTGCCAAATATAAACAAGTACAAAGTGTAGTGCTAAGCTAATGGTGGGATTACACAGGGAGATAATCCCTATGCTAAACCGCCAACACAGCCCAGTCAGCTAGGTGACCTCAGTGAAAATTTCATCAAAATAATCACAGAAAGTAATCATCAATACTCAAAAGTTACAGTGCATAAATCAAAAATTCATAGACATGTTTAGACGGAATCATTGAGCCGTCTAGTGTAAACAGTTTAAATAAAGTGCATATGCTATAACACATATATTATAAGGTGCTAAAAGTCCAAAAAAAGAGTCCAAATGTGCATGAAAAAAGTGCTAAGAGCGCAAAAAGTGATCCAAAATACTGATATTATATCTCAAATCTTGGGTGTAGATAGACAGCCATTCATCACCAATACTGTGAAATCCACCACCGGGGTGTTTACTGCGCTTACCAGAAAGCCCTTGATATAAGGCATGAAACACTCCACTGGGACAGAAGAATCTCACCCGTGAGCCCAATCCTTGCAGTAAACGATTAGATGATTTACACAGCAGATGCGATCTGACATATGTATAGAATTGTTAGAAAATGGATCACCACTTCAAATCTTCTCGCTCAGAGTGGTAATTAGTATATCATCCGGGAAATCATGAAATAAAGAAGTCTCACGTAAAATCTCACACATATGTTTAATAAAAGAAAAGTAGTGCACTTACATCAATTAGAATAAAATCGAGCTCGTCTGTAGATGGTCAACAAGAAGCGCAATAGCCTGGGGTCAGTAGTCACCCGACATGTTTCGTCCTATTGGACATCATCTGGGGTTGCCGGCCCCCCAGGGTGTTGCGCTTATATAAGGCCTCATTATTATGGCCGTGTAATATCATGTTTGCATGTCTCCTATAGCACTTCTGTATTTCCCAAAGATGGCGACGTGCATTCCACGCCTCGATATGGGGATCATCCCAACCTATCAGAGCCGCTCCTCATTGTCCGTCACAGCTATTGGGCTTGTGTGCCACACCTCACCTAAGCGCGTGGTCGCACTCCAAGCCTCGCTCTGAGTTGGAGTTTGCGCACGCGCCTGAGGGTTTTATCAGCATGTGGAATTAGAAGGTGATGAGTGCAGTAATAAGGAGAGGGCAGGCATTAGGGTGATATACAGATTGTGAGGTGGAGAAGAGGGGGAAAGAAAAGAGAATTTAAGGAGAGGCTGCAATTGTGAAAAGGAGAAGTAAAGAGCGCATGTTTCAGAGAAGAAGAGTTGTTTTGGAAATGAGGTCATCTGAAGTCTGGTGATTTGTAAAGTAGTTTGCTTTGTGCAAATCACTGAAGTGCAAGAGCAGAAAGTGGGTTAAGTACCCCCCTTTTTGGAAGAACCCTAACATGTGCCCCCGAGGATGTACCTGACATCACGTCTTGTCTATACCTGACATCACTTCCTGTCTATACCTGACATCACTTCCTGTGTGCCCCTGACATCACTTCCTGCCATTATTCCATAGAGACTTCCTGTCTGGGTAGAAGTGAGATCACCACCTTGTGGAGCTCAGAGAAACTGCAGCCCTGAGAAACATCTTGTAGTGTGAACGCGGCCTTGCCATTGCTGCCAAGTGTTCCTGGATGATGAAGGACAGTCCTGGGATTTAGTCTATTGTCCCATCATATCCTCATCTTGCAGGGTCCAGGACTCAGAGTGAAGAGTGGGGGTAAGGGGATGAGGACTGGAACACTCTCAGGGTTCCATCAGCAGGCACTGCCATTATACCAGACTGTGGGGAACAGCAATCTCCTTTGAAAGAAGAACTCTGACATCAGCATAGAGACAGCGGGAGTGTGTGATCAGGTAAGTACTACCACTGACCAACAATGCTGGGCTGGAGTTTTTCTTTATTCTCACTGACACCAACAATGGGACTGGTTTTATCTCAAATGTGGCTTATTTTATCTCGATGAAAGCAATGATAGGGCTTATTTTATCTGATTGAAGCCAAAGATTGGCTTTTATCTCACTGATACCAACGATAAGCTTTATTTTATAACTATAAATAAGGGTAATTGTATAATTAACTCTATACCCAGCGCTCCTAATTTGTGTTGTAGATAGTACCATGCGTTTTTTAATTGTAGTTTTTTGTGCTTCTTTAAATGTCCCAAAAAAAGATTGTATAGTGTTCCGAAAATTATTTCTTAAGGTATTTCACAAATATTAAAAATATTCAAAACATTTAAAATATTCATAATATTTATAAAATGTAACTAAGTTCCGGCTGCAGCTATATCTGAATTTACCAATCTTGGGTGGACCTTAATATGTTGCGTATTTTATACACTTTATACGCTCCCTGTCAAAGTTAGCCGCGCCGCTTACCATTATTTAGTAATTGCTAATTATTCACCTGACTGAAGTCATCAACATAAACATCCGTATAAAACTTATAGACAAAAATAAATATATATATATGCATAAGAAGAAAAAGGAATTTCAAATTTCTTTTCTCCAGTGTATTGTTAAAAAAAGGTCACTGCATCTTTTCCACTTGTTCATTTCCATAAACGAAGGGTAAAAATAGAGCCAGTCCACAAATGATATCACTCCTCCCAGCTGTTTGTGTTCCTTGCTGTTCCCTTATGGTTCCCCACTTACCAGAGCTATGTTCTTTGTGCGCTGTCCTGCTCCTTAGGGTGAGCCGGAAACCCCTCTGGTCTTTCTCTTTATCTTCCTACTTGGCTCCTGTGTCTGATCTCCTCTCAGGTTATTTCACATGCAGCATGAAAATGACAAAGGAGAGCTTCATAGTGTAAAACTGCAAACTTTATTTTCACACGCCCCCTTTCCCTTAAAATATGCTTACATGAAATCAAATCACAGAACGCCTTATGTCAAAAAAAGCATTTGCTTTACATCACCATGTTCGTCATCCCTTGCTCGCCTCCTGTTGTTTTTAAATTTCCGGGCATGCCCATTGACAAAGACGGAATGACGAAACGCGTCTGGGCGTGACCACACGGCTTTTTCCATATCAGTCTGACAGCAAGTCACTTGTAGTCTTCCCACCGCTGCCCGGAAATTTAGATTCTGTAGATTGTTAAGCTGCCTCTCTTTTGCTCCAAGACTACAGCTCTATACACATTTTCTACAATTATTTCTTGATGTTTTTTCCATGGCGAGCTTTGAAATGTTGGCCATAGAGATGAGACTCTCGCCCATCACTGTCTTTGAATATCAACAGATTTTACATGTCTTTATTATACTGAATATTGCTTCTACAATCGGATGTTACTGATGATTGCATTCACTGCCCCTTTGTGTATTCCTAGGCCCTTGGGTCCTTTTAACTTCACGTC
>BLSH010481874.1:201246-219428 GCA_018402905.1 Glandirana rugosa | reverse complement strand
AATTAACTCCTTGATCGCCCCCCCCCCCCCCCAGTTTACCCCTTCACTCCTTATCACTGTACTTGTGTCACTTGTGACACTAAATCACCTTAGGTAGTAGTAGGCCTAGGTGCCCCCCCTTAACTCCCCTAATACAGGTTTTAACCCCTTGATCGCCCTCTGTCACCAGTGATCATTGTATTAGTGTCGAGGGTGATGCTAGTTAGTTTGGTTAGATTTTCTACTTTGTCAGGGTACCCACGGTATATACCTAATAGAGGTTATACCCCCTGATTGCCCCCTTATCACCCCCAGTTAATCCTTGCACCCCCTGTCACTGTGTCACTTAGTGTAGTGTTCACATTTTTCACTGATCACTGCACTAGTGTCACTTGTGACACTAAATTGCCTTAGGGTGATTAGGCAGTGGTAGGTAGTAGTAGGCCCAAGTAAGTATAGATACCTCCCATTAACCCCCCTAATAAAGGTTTTAACCCCTTGATCGCCCCCTGTCACCAGTGATCACTGTATTAGTGTCACGGGTGATGCTAGTTAGTTAGGTTAGTTTTTTATTTTGTCAGGGTACCCTCCATATATACCTAATAAAGGTTTTAACGGGGCGTGGCTTAGCAATGGCCGTGTGAAGAAGTGTCTCTGGAGCTCTGTGGGACCTAGACCTGGGACAAACCGTTTAGCCTTGGTCCTGAAGCCTTCAAGCGCATGCCGGGTGATCGCAGGAACCCACACACCCCGGGGGAACACAGAGGACTGGAGATTACTCAGTATTTCCTTCGGAACCATGGCCCTCTCCCCCCTGAGCTCTCAGGCAAGATGGTGCCTCCGCGTGTGCATCAGCATGGGATGGCAACCCCTTCCAGCAAGAAAGGAGTGCAGCCAGAAGGAAGGGCCCAAACCGATGGGGAGGAATGCCCTGGTGTGAGGCGGTCACCATCGTCCATCCGCTCTCCAGAGTGGCCGAGGGAAGATTCGCAAGTAGCTCCGTCCTCTCATCCTCCGGGAACGAACCTTCCGGGAACGAATTCTCAGGGAACGGACTCTCTTGGAAGGAACCTTCTGGGAACGAACCTTTTGTGAAACGAACCCTCCAGGAACAAACTTTCCGGGAGCGATCCCGCCGGGAACGGTCGTTGATGGGACCCTCTGGGAAATCATTGCCTCCTTGCCTACCAGAAACGATCTTCAGGCTATGGCCACCTCTATAGTGAGCGCCCTCACAAAGGAGCACCTTGATATCAGAGGCCAGGTGGAGGCGGTAGAGGACCGGATGGGTGACCTGGAGGTGTCGGCTAATGCCACGGAGACGAGGCTCTCTGCATTGGAGGCCAACCAGCAGGCGTTTCGCCGTCACCTTATTGATCTCCAGCTGCGCGTCGACGATGGCGAAAACCGCAGCCGACGGAACAATCTTCGCCTCTGGGGCATACCTGAGGCCACTTGGGGCCCCAACCTCAAGGCTACGGTGACAGCTATACTAAACGGGTACCTTGACAAGCCTCCTACCGCAGACCTAGAACTGGACAGAGTCCACCGGATCCCGGGTCCTCGTGCCCCTGCTGGGGGATCGGGCTCTCAAGACCTGCCTCGTGATGTCCTGTGTCGGGTCCACTTCTTTGGGATCAAAGAGGAAATAATTCGGCAGACCTGGGCTAAGGGCCCCCTGGACTTTGATGGGGCAAGCATCCGCATCTATCCGGATGTTTCAAGACAGACAAGGGGGATGCGTGCTCTGTTACGTCCACTCTTGGATCTCCTGAGGGAAATGGAGGTAACGTACAGATGGGGCCATCCCTTTCACCTGGTTGTGAAGAAAGGAAGTGAGGAGTTCTACCTGCGGGCCACGGATCAGCTGCCAAACCTTTTCTCCTTTCTTGACCGTCCTGCAGTGGAGATCCCCAACTGGCACGAATACCTGCTCTCCCAGGGGGTGGGGTTCCCCTCGCTTCCACATCCTCAGGGCGCGGAGCGGTGAGTCGTCCCGTAGGCGGCCCACAGCATCGGAGGACTAGGTACTGGGAGCACTGCGGACCCGGGTAAGACATCAAGATGCTTTTCTTATTATCATATGCCAGTTGCATGGCGAGAGTGCCCCCTGACTGTGTGCTCTCAGGCTGCCCTGGCTGACAGTCTTTCTACAATCAGGCTTCGGACACAGTTCCCTGCGGTTCTGGATAGACCCTACCCTCAGACACCATTCCTTTATCCCATGCAGGCCGGGAGGGACTGGTCGTGCCACTACGGCCGTTTTGTTCTGACTGATGACAAGCGGAATCCTTATTTCTTTTATGTTCTCTGTTACTCCTGGATTGTTCAGGAGCTGTCTCAATCGTAATGATCTGATGGAAGTACTTTGTGACTCCTACATGTTGCCCTCCTCCCCCCCTGCCCCCCTCCATGCATGTAGTAGAGACCACCGCTGACTGAATGGATCTGGTGGTCCTGAGCCGACCTTGACCCTGAAGCTAGGATTGCCCCGGGCGCTGCCCGTCTCCCCTGGCACCACCGGTTCTTCCCTTTGGGCTGTAAAATTTTCATGCATAACCCCATTGTGCTCTGGGGTGCCCAGGATATGCTTATTGTTAAATGTAACGGCACTCAGCCTGGGGTTGGATGCCCCGGTGGGGGCCGGGCCCCGCGCTGCCGCTCGTGCCCCCGGTTACCCCTTGGCTGCTGCGCCACCTTGGCGGGGGTGGGGGTCCGGCGGCCGCCCGGGGGCCCGCTTGGTGCCTTGGCTCTGGGGAATGGGCCCATTAATGTGGCTGCAGCTTGTGTGGCGGGGGGCTGGTTGGGGGAAAGATGGGGTCATTTCAATGGTATCGGTATGATATGGTGGAGGTTGGCATGGGTCGGGGGGGTAGGGGGGTTACCTTACTCTGGTTATCCGGTTAAAGTTTACTGTGTTAAGAAATGTATACTGCACTTGACTGTTCTAGGTCTATTGTTTAGCTTCCCTGGCGGGGTGTGGTCGGTCTTGGCATTAGGTTGCCGGCCCCGCTCACATTCTGACCCGGTAGTTTTCTGTAGCAGCGGAAACCTTGTTCAGGCTTCTCTCTTTATGTGACGCATGTCTGACTGGTCCTCTGAGTCCGGCATCTCCCTTCTTCCTGATACAGCTTATTTACCTCGCAACTGTCTGGGTTGCTCCGGACAGATCCTTACACCCACCCCCTCAGTAAGTCTTGATCCGGGATACCCGCCCTTGGGTGATACCAGAATGCATAGGCTTGTAGCCTTGATAGTAATCTAGTTTATATTCCACATTCCTTTTTCCTTCCCCTCTCTCCCTTCTTCCTCCCCCCCTTTTCTTTTCCCCGTTTTTATTTTATTTTTCCCTTTCTTATTCTTCTCTTTCTTTGAGTGTGTCGCTCGCCGGGGGTCCTTCCCGGGGCTCCGCTCTCTCATCACTGGCTAGCCTGCAGTAGGCTATGGTCTGCCATATGGGTCTCCTCAAAATCACATCCCTTAATATAAGGGGTCTTAATACGCCGGAGAGGCGATCACAGCTCCTTTCTTTCCTGAAGAGAGAGGGGTCGCAGATAGCCTTTCTTCAAGAGAGACTTTAAAGGAGACCATATCCTGAAGCTCACAAACAATGCCTTTCCCGTAGCATACCACAGTGTTTCCCCTATTTCCAAATCCAAAGGGGTTAGTATACTTTTTGCCAGATCCGTTCCTTGGGCCTTGGAGGTGCAACGGATAGACCCGCAGGGCCGTTTTCTTCTCCTTCGGGGTCTACTATCAGGTCACCCTGGCTAACCTATACTTGCCTAATAAAGACCACGCGCTATTTCTGCGTAGGCTTCTCCCTGAACTCCTGGACTTTTCGGAGGGCATGCTGGTGTTAGGTGGTGATCTGAACTTCGCCATGTAGCCCCTCCTAGACGTTTCGAGGGACGTCTCACACCTCCCCTATACCGCACTCCGCAAAATTAAAGCGGAGCTACAACTGCTTCACTTGGTGGATCCTTGGAGGATTCAGCATCCCTGTGACCGTGACTACACCTTTTTTTCGCAGGTGCATCATACCTACTCCAGGCTGGACTATCTTCTGATCCCGCACCAGCATCTTGACAAGGTAGTAGACACATCTATCGGCATAGTGTCTCTCTCGGACCATGCACCTATCCATGCAATACTTAGGCTCGACCACCTCGCCTGACCCCTACCGAACTGGAGGTTGAATGAGACCCTCTTCCAGTCTGAGGTGATTCGCCTAGATGTTTTGTCCACTCTGCGTGATTATTTCGCTACAAACATTGGCTCCCCTCGTGCTCTGGGAGGCACATAAAACGGTGGTGTGGGGAGTCCTGATTAGATGGGGGGCACGCCACAAGATAGAGCGCCTACAACAGATGGAGGACCTATTCACGAGATTACGGGTCCTCTAGCGTACCCACAAGAAATCCCTGGCTCGTTCTACCTTCCAGGACCTTCAGAAGGTTCAGGGGGAGCTTTGTGAGCTTCTCTTTTACAAAACGAAACAGAAACTGGCCTGGGTCAAACGAGGCTTCTACGAATTTTCCAACAAACCAAGCGCTCTCTTGGCATGGGCACTCAGAGGGCCGCGTCTGGGGACCTACATTCCTTGTGTCCAAACTGGGCCGGGTAAGAAACTGTCGCTGTCCTCTGACATAGCAGGGGAGTTCCGCTCATTTTTTGAAAAACTGTACAACCTGGCGGACGCCGCGTCTGTGGCTCCGCCCGGGGCGGAAAACCTGGAAATGCAGGAGTACCTGGTCTCCTCAGGGATGCCTACCCTGGATCCCGGTATCCTGGAGGAACTTGAGCAACCAATCTCTGTCGAGGAGCTCGGCGCGGCATTGGTTGACGCGAAGCCCAGGAAGGCCCCTGGCCCAGACGGGCTGACCCCTGCCTACTACAAGACCTTTTTTGAGTCCTTGTCTGGCCCCTTAGTGGAAGCGCTTAACACTATCCCGCATGGGCAATCTTTCCCTGTGGACTCCCTGAGAGCCTACATATCCCTGATCCCTACGAAGGGGTAAAGATCCTCAACAGTGTGGCAGTTACCGCCCCATAGCCCTCCTGAACACAGACCTGAAGCTGTTTGCGAGGGTTCTGGCGAACAGGCTGCTGCCGCACATACCGGGGCTGATCCACCGTGACCAGGCAGGATTTGTCCCTCATCGAGAGGCAAGGGACAATATCGTCCAGGTTTTAAACCTGATACACTCGGCCAGATCGGAGCGGAGACCCTTGCTCTTACTTTCCACCGACGTGGAGAAGTCCTTTGACCGGGTCAACTGGTCTTTTCTTAGAGCCACTTTGGAACATGTGGGCTTTCGCGCGTCGATGCTCGGGTGGATCATGTCCCTCTACGCTGACCCCTCGGCAGCGATTAGGGTCAACGAGACCAGATCTGACTTTTTCGGGATTCGCAATGGAACCCGGCAGGGCTGCCCGTTGTCTCCCCTTATTTTTATCTTGACACTCGAACCCTTTCTCTGTATTTGAGGTTGGACCAGGAGGTGAAGGGCTTTTGGAAGGGTTCTGGCTCACACAAGGTCGCTGCCTTTGCGGACCTGGTTTTCTTCCTGACCTTACCCGACACGTCCCTTCCGAGAGTTCTTCAGTTGCTGCGGGAGTATGGTTCATTGTCCTATTTTCAGATCAACATGGCCAAGTCCTCGGTTCTTAATATCACCACTGACCAGGCTGTGGTGGACCTCCTGAGAGTGGCCTACCCTCTGCGTTGGGCCAACACCTCCATACGCTATCTAGGGGTCGACATTACCAGTGACATAAAGGCCCTATACTCTGCAAACTTTGTACCTCTACTGGCCCGAGTAAAGACGGATTTACTCCGCTGGCATTCACTAGCGCTGACATGGTTTGGCAAATGTAGCGCCTTGAAGATGACTGTCCTCCCTAGAATGTTGTACATCATGCAGGCCCTACCCATCCGGCTCCCGTCTAGTTTCTTCAAGAGGGTTGAAGCCCTATTCCATGAATTCGTATGGTCCCACCGCCAGCCCAGGATCCGGCTCACCATTCTTCACCTGCCCAAAGCTCGGGGGGGTGTGGGCCTTCCGGACATGAGGGTGTATTACAGAGCGACTCACTTGGCTAGGCTGGTGGACTGGTTCTGCTATGCCGACGCCAAGCACTGGGTTGCCATGGAGCTGGAGGACTCAGCAGGCATGGCGAAAAGCTGGCCGTGGAATAGCGAAACACCCAACTCTTGGGGGCACCCTGGCAGTTGCCAGGGAGGCCTTTTGGCACACCTCAGTCTCCCCATACCCATCGCCCATGATCCTGGTCCTGGATAACCCGGAGTTTGAACCGGCCCTTCACAGCCCGGCTTTCCAATGGCTGAGGGCAGTAAACCGAACTTATGTCTCGGACTTCCTCAAAACTGATGGCTCCCTTTCCGAGGTTGCAGGTCCAGCGGTGGTCAGTCCACCCTTAGACTTTCTCAGTGGTCTCCAGCTCTGGGCCTTCTTGCGGAGGTCCCAGAGGACTCCGGGAGGCTCCAGGCAGCTGACTACACTGGAGGCGATATGCCGCTCCGGGGAGCCTGTTCGCCACGGCCTTTCCTTACTATATACCTTGTTGACTCAGCCCCGAGCCGATTTTCAGCTGCCATTCCTTCTCCAATGGGAAGAGGATCTGGGTGTCCAGTTGACTGCTACAGAGAGACAGAAAATACTGCACTTCACCCATAAATCCTCCATAGCTACCAGGATTCAAGAATCCTGCTATAAAGTTCTTACAAGATGGTACAGAGTGCCAACGGTTCTGTGTCGGTTTTTCCCTCGGACTTCGGAGCGGTGCTGGAGATGTGGAAGGGGAGAGGGCACAATGCTATACATCTTTTGGGACTGTCCAAAATTGCGTCCCTTTTGGAAGGGGGTGACCCGCACCATAAAAAACCTGACTGGCGTTGATGTGGAAGACAAGCCACTGGAGTGTTTATTACACAACAGATCGTCCCATTAAGAAGTACAAAACCTCTTTAACAATGCAGCTATTGAATGCGGCTAAGGCATGTATCCCTCTCTGCTGGAAGTCGGAGCTCCCTCCCTCTCTAGCACTTTGGTTCTCGAAAGTTAACGACTTGAGAAGTATGGAAGACCTGACTGCTACCATGAATGACAGGGAGGAGACCTTCCAGGAGACCTGGCGACCTTGGCAGTACTTTGTCTATACAGACGCCTATCTGGCGGAATTCCGTGCTGAGTCACTGGATGGGCGTGTCACTGGGGGATCCTAGGCGGGCGACATGCAATTCCCACTGTACCCTTTATACTCTTTGTCTATTTATCTGTTATATTATATTTAAACTCTGTTTTGTAGTTTCAAAATTCAAACGTTGAGCCTCCTGGTGGTAACCTAGTCTTATTTTACCCTCCCACTTCACGGCGGTTGGTCCTGGGGGTGGGTGGGGTCCTGGCTGCGGCAGGGGGGTATTTGGCGGTCTTTCCCCCGGGTCCCTTGGCCACTGGGGCTGGGTGTCCCTGCCTCTCCCTGGACATTGGCCAGTCCTGGGGTCATTTTATAACAAGTTTTTTTTTCAGTACAGAACGGTTGTAAGGGCTGTCGAAGTGGGAGGACCAGTCGGACGTGCAGCTCTCAGCTAGGCACCTGGGTGCTCAACGCTGCCCGCCTTTGAGGTGGGCTACAGTTCCAGACCATGGAGTGCATTTACAAGTTGTTCTCGGTTTTTCATTATAAGAATACTGTACCCTCCATTACTGTGTATAATGTTGCTCTATTCTGATATACACTTTGTCTCCATGATTTTGTATTTGATGATGGCTTTCCAGCTGTATGTATCTTTCTGATTTTTTCTTTAGAAAATAAAGGAATTACAAAAAAAAAAAAAAAAGGTTTTAACCCCCTGATCACCCAGCGGGTGACATCAGTTAGGTTTTAGCGTGAGTTAGGGTCAGCGTAAATACCAGGCAGGGTCAGATTAGTCAGGTACTCTAACACGCACACACACTAGATAGGTACGTTACTAGTATAATATCTGAACGGATCAATATCTGTGATCTGATCAGATCTATACTAGCGTCCCCAGTACTTAAGTGTTCCTAAAAACGAGGCATTAGCGGGATCAGCCCAGCCCCGCCCACCCAAGTGCAGTATCAATAGATCACTGACACTTACAAAACACAACACACATAACTGCAGTGTTTGTCTTGATCCCTGCGAATGCTAACAGTTAATTTTTGGTAGCGATTGGGGCAGGCTCTGACAACCAGGTGCATTCTTTTGCCTGTGGGTCACACTAGTGGACCTATAAATTTAGAGGCCAAAATGTTCACTCAGAGGTACACTAGTGAAGGCCTATACGTTGCTGAGCATGACAGATGAGAGCGATGGGGAAGCCTCACTGTCGGATTCAGGCTCAGCATACGAACCTGTAGACAGCAGTGGCACCCTGTCAGCTAGCTCTGACGACAGAGCACTGGTCCCTGCTAAGGTTAGGCGTACCCGATCCCATTCTGCTGTTACTGAGATGCAAGAACCTCAGAGCTCTCGTATGCAGCAGAGAGCCAGCACTAATGCCGCTCATCCTTCTGGTGATCTGGCAAGCATTAGCGGTCTAGTACATCCTGGTCATAGACAAACCAGCACTGCAGTAACACTTGGTAACGTGGCGAGTCCCATAAGTGCAGTTCAAGCTGGTGTGGCTATCACAAGTAGTGTCCCGCAGCCACCAAGAAGACAAAGACAGGCCCGCAGAGCCCATAGTACCCTTCCTGTTGCATATGCTAACCCAGATTGGTAGCCCACCACTTCTGCAGCTTCTTCCCCTATTCACTGGCTAACCCGGCATTCAGGTGGATTGATTTTTATTCACTGTTTTTCATGGAAGATCTCTATAGATCTATTGTGGACCAAAGCAATTTGAATGCTGGTCAATGCATCGCCACTAATCCCCAATGGACACTTGCCAGAGAATGGAAACCTATTACGGTTTCCGAATTTAAGACCTTGCTGGGCCTTTCTGGGCCGCAGATCTTGCGGTTCATGCATTTCAATGACAATGAACTCTGTCATCCTCGGGGTGACCCTGAATATGATCGGCTCCACAAAACTCGGCCCCTCGTGAACCACTTCAACCAACAATTTGCAGCCTTGTTTATTCCCAATCAAGTTGTCTGTGTAGAAGAGTCCCTGATTAAATTTTCTGGCTGTCTTGCTTTCAAACAGTTTCTCCCCAGCAAGCGTACCAGATACGGGGTCAAGATGTATAAGCTCTGTGACAGGGCCACAGGCTGTACATATAGTTTTATGGTCTATGAGGGAAAAGATAGTCACATGGAGCCCCCCAACTGCCCAGACTACATAGGGAGCTCTGGCAAGATTGTTTGGAACTTGGTGTCACCCTTATTCGGAAAGGGATACCACTTGTATGTGGACAATTATCACACAAGCGTGCCACATTTTAGTCACATTTTTGATCATGGATTGGCGCATGTGGCACTGTGTGATCAAATTGCCAGGGCTTACCCCAACGGCTTGTAGAATCCCATCTTAGACAGGGGGAGAGAGCCTGCTTGAGATGTAATAATTTGCTTGCGGTAAAGTGGAGGGACAACCGGAATGTTTTCATTCTGTCCTTCCTTCACGCAGATACAACAGTCCAAATTCCATGAATACAACCTTAATATGGGAGGGGTGGACCTCAACGACCAGTTATTGGCGCTGTACTTAATTGCCCGTAAGGCCAGACGCTGGTACAAAAAAGTGTTTGTATACATTTTTCAATTGGCTCTGCTGAACGCTTTTATGCTATACAAAGCGCCAGGACGGAGCTGTGCTCCAACTTCACAATGTAAATGTAGTAAGCCGGCCTCATGAGTGTCACTTCCCAGAAGTTCTCCATAGAACCTCAGGCCAAAGAACACCCCAAAAAAGATGTTTTGTCTGCAGACGACGCGGATATAGGCGTGACACACACTTTTATTGTCCCTCCTGTCCTGGCCAGCCTGGTCTCTCCATTGGTGAATGTTTCCAATGCTACCACACACTAATGGAGTATTAGGGTAGGGTACAGCATGACACAGGCATAGGGCACACTTTCACAGGGTCTCCAAAGATGCCAGCGAATTTTGAGAGACCCGAACCTGGAACCTTTAGTTACAGTTAAAAATAAATGTCTACAAAAAAAAAAAATTTCAAACAAAAAAATATAAAATAAAATAGACAAAAATAGTTGTCATTTTCTTGTTTTTCTCTCTCTATTGTTCTCTCTCTATTTTCTCTCTATTGTTCTTTCTCTATTGTTACTGTATTTTATGCTTATCTGTAATGTTTTATTGTTACTGTGTTTTATTATGTTTTCTTTGCAGGTATGCCATTCAGGTAATTTTTTTTAGATGTTACTGTTTACTGTGTTTTATTGTTAATCATTATTTTCTTTTTAGGTACGCCATTCAGCTGCAGCACTGATTCATTTATCCTAACAGCAACAACGTTTGCTCCCACGATACATGAATCAGTGACTCCAGCGCTGTAGGAGGTGATTTCACCACTACAGTTAAAAAAATGCATATATGCCGAAGCATAGGGGCAGGGGTGGACATGGGGTGGATTACCCCTATGCTTCGCCATATATTTTTGAAAGGTGGTATGCCCATCATTAGAAGTGGGTGGATGCAGGGAGGTTTTCTAATGGTGGGCATACTACGGATTTATTGATTCTCTTTTTTCATTCACAGGCTGGATGAAAAAAAAGAACATTACAATATATGCCCAATATTTGTCCAATAATGACATACTAGCAGCAACGTACTAGTATGTTGTTTATAGTGAGTGGTTATACCGGAATGATGCCTGCAGGTATAGGTATCATCTTGGTATCGTTCTTTTCAGCTAGCAGTCGGCTTTTATGTAAAAGCAATCCTAGCAGCTGATTAGCCGCTAGACTGCTTTTACAAGCAGTGGGAATAAATACCCCCCCCCCTCCCACTGCCTTCCATGGTTTCCTCAGGCTCTCCTGTCCCATCGGGGAACCCGAGAATGCAGTCGTTGGTTCCGCCAGCTCACCGTAGAGCTGATTGAAGACTAGAATGGCTCCAATTATCTCTATGGCCTAAGAAACCAGAGGCTACGAGCATTTCATGACAGGTTTTGCTGGATATAAATGGCGCCATTGGGAAATTGGGAAAGCATCTTATCACACCAATCTTGGTGTGGTCAGATGCTTTAATGGCTGAGGAGATCTAGAGTCTAATAGACCCCAATTTTTTTTAATAAAAATACCCGTCACTACATATTGTTATTATAGGAGATATTTAAATTCCCTGTGATAACGATAAAAATGATTTAAAAAAAACGAAAGTGACAGTGTAAAAATAAAATAAAAAGCAAATGAATAATTGAAAAAAAAATGCACCCCTGTCCCCCCATGCACGCGTGCAAAGGGGAATGCAAGCGTCGGTCTCGTGTCGCATGTAAACAGCAATTGCACTATGCATGTGAAGTATCACAGCGAATGTCAGATTGAGGGCAGTAATTCCAGCAGTAGACCTCCTGTGTAAATCTAAAGTGGTAACCTGTAAAGGCTTTTAAAGGCTTTTAAAATGTATATAGTTTGTCGCCACTGCGTGGGTGTGCATAATTTAAAAAGCATGCCGTGTTTGGTATCTATGTACTCGGCATAAGATCATCTTTTATATTTCACCAAATATTTGGGCAATATAGTGTGTTTTTGTGCAGTAATATTTAAAAAAGTAATTTTTTCCCAATACTTTGTGAAAAAAAATTGCAACACCCACCATTTTAATCTGTAGGGCCTCTGCTTTAAAAAAAAAACATATAATGGTTCAAAGTAATTTTCTAGCAAAAAAAAAATATTTTTTCATGTAAACAAAAAATGTCAGAAAGGACTTGGTGGTTCAAGTGGTTAGAAGAGTGGGTGAAGTTGGGCATAAAATGCCAGGACAGTTCAACCCCCCCCCCCAAATGACCCCTTTTTGGAAAGTAGATAGGGATGGGCTGAACAGACCCCTGTTCGGTTCGCTACAGAACTTTCGAACATCGCGAAAGTTCGGACCCGAATAACGAACCCCATTAAAGTCAATGGGACACGAACGTCAATAATCAAAAGTGCCCATTTTGAAGGCGTATATGCAAGTAATCAAGCATACAATGGTTATAAGAGTCCGGGTCCTGCCCTGGGAGACATGTATCAATGAAAAAAAAGGTTGTAAAAAACGTCATTTTAAAATGAGCAGTGATTTTTTGATTTTTAAAATGAAAGCATAATTTTTTTTTTTTCTAATATAGTGCCTTAGTCTCCCTGTAAAGTGGCAGATCTGTATCATGTCTAGAATTTGCTGCAGCAATAATTTGCATTTATAAAGCCAAAAAAATTACATTTTCCCTGCAAGCTGCCTTTATTTTGCTCAGCAACAGCAGGGGAGCCAGTGTGTATGATGAGGTCACAATGTAGTGCATTGGGAACAAGATTAGAGATTTTTTAGATAAATTCTGATGTCACTTTGACTTTGGATAGAAGTAACGGGTGCAGAAAAATTGGGCTTTGGGTGTTGGTGGTGCCATCACACCATAACCCTATAGAGGTGCTCATCATGAAGGCAAGAATTGGCCTTTCTGTGAAAAAAATTGCAATGATATGCACCTGTTAAACAGGTGCAGAAAAATTGGTCTTTGGGTGTTGGTGGCACCTTCCCACTGTAACCCTATAGAGGTACTCTTGATGAAAGCAAGAATTGGCCTTGCTGTAAAAAATTGCCTCATGTTTCTGTCATCCTCAACCTCAGAACCAACATCTGAATCCAGGCTGGACATCATCAAGGAGCAAGTGGTTGACGCTGTGGTCAAATAACTCAGCTGACTCCTCCATGGCTGATGTTGAGGCTATGGCAGGAATAGATGTGGACAAGGAGGCAGGTTTATCCACTCTGGCAACTGAAGGGAAGTGCACAATTGTCTCTGCTTGCATGACAGAGGATGAGGAGGATGAGGAAGGTTTAGTAAGCCAGTCCACCCCCTCCTCTGGATGCTGTGGCTGGATAGCATGGGCAAACTCACTAAACAGAGGAAATTATGCCCTGCCATAGGACTGACCACCACGTCCACCTTTGCCCGTGGGCACATCTGTTGCTGGCCCCCTGACAGTGCCAGGGGAATGTCTGCCTCTCCTTGTTGTCCTCCCAGACATTATTGGGAGGGAGGGGACGGTGCTTATTAGCAAATGTAAAGAAGAAGTGTAAATCTGTACGTAGATGCACATTAATCAAGGTAAATGGTGTTTGGTGCACTTTAATTTGAATACTCACACTACACAGACACACTCCACGTACAGTGACACACAGAACTATATGGTTTTAAACTTGCAGTAACGCACAAAACTATATGGAGTTAAACTTTCAGTAATGCACACAACTATATGGGGTTAAACTTGCAGTAGCGCACACAGAAGTAAATGGCGTTAAACTTGCAGTAACGCACACAGAAATATATGGCGTTAAACTTGGAGTAACGCACACAGAAGTAAATGGTGTTAAACTTGCAGTAACGCATACAAAACGATATGGCATTAAACTGGCAGTAACGCATACAGAACTATAAGGCGTTAATCTGGCAGTAACACACACAGAAGAAAATGGCGTTAACTTGCAGTAACGCACAAAACTATATGGCGTTAAACTGGCAGTAACGCACACAGAACTATATGGCGTTAAACGGGCAGCAACGCGCACAGAAGTAAATGGCGTTAAACTTGCAGTAACGCACAAAACTATATGGCGTTAAACTGGCAGTAACGCACACAGCAGTAAATGGCATTAAACTGGCAGTAACGCAATAAAATATATGATGTTCAACTGTCACTACACTGACGCTATATGAACTGTCCCTACTCTAGCTATACACTAATGTAAAGATTAGTAACACGTTCTCACTACACTACAGTGAAACTATCTGGGCTGTCCCTACTTTAGCTGCACACTATGCAAAGCTGAATGATGGCCCTCCTCACTACACTCACACTATCTCCAGACTGACACTACAATAATAGTCTACACTGACGATTGAAGCACAATAGCACAGTATAGCACATTAACTAACTAATAGCACTGAACAGAGCCCTGTTCCATCTCTCTCTACGCCGAAATTGCACTGAAAATGGCTGCCATTTAAAGGATACTTTTATACTGTGGGACGGGAATGAGCCATAATTGGATGAAGTCATGATGACAGTGTCCAATCATGACTCTGACAGTGCTCTGTGCCCTGATTGGCTGAAGCTTTCACTGCTTCAGTCAATCAGGGCTTGCAATGCACTTTGCATTGCGGTCAGTTCGGGGGGGGGGTGAGCAAACGGTGGAACGTCCCGTTTGTTCGCAGAATACTGTTCTGTGTTCGAACTTATGCTCGGGCTGAACCGTTCGCCCATCCCTAAAAGTAGACACCCCAAGCTATTTGGTCAGAGGCATGTTGAGCCCATGGGATATTTTATTTTTTGTCGCAAGTTTCTGGAAAAGTGACATTTTTTTTTTGCACAAAGTTGTCACTAAATGATATATTGCTCGAACATGCCATGGATATATGTGCAATTTCACCCCAAAATACATTCTGCTGCTTCTCCTGAGTATGGGGATACCACATGTGTGGGACAGTTTGGGAGCCTAGCTACGTACAGGACCCCAAATCCCAATCACCGCCTTCAAGATTTCTAAGGGCATAAAATGGTGATTTCACTTCCTCACTACCTATCGCAGTTTCGGAGGCTCTGAAATGTCAGGATAGCACAAAACCCCCCAAACGACCCCATTTTGGAAAGTAGACATCCCAAGATATTTCCTGAGAGGCATATTGAGTCCATAGAATATTTTATATTTTGTCACAAATTTCGAGAAAATTTACTTTTTTTTTTTACACAAAGTTGTCACTAAATGATATACATACACATGGCATGGGTATATGTGAAATTACAACCCAAAATACATTCTGCTGCGTCTCCTGAGTAGGGGCGATACCACATGTGTTAGACTTTTTGGGAACCTAGCCACGTACAGGACCCCAAAATCCAATCACCGCCTTCAGGCTTTATAAGGGCGTACATTTTTGATTTCACTCTTCACTACCTATCACAGTTTTGGAGGCCATGAAATGCCAAGATAGCACCCCCAAATGAGACCTCCAAAGTCCAGAAATTGGTGACTGAGGAAGTCCACTTTCCAATTTTCCACACCTGGCATTTGCACAGTGGTCAGGGCCAGGATGTGAAGTTCCTCCCAGGTCAGAATTATAGTCCACTTCAAAGTGCACAAATTCTGGTGCTTTGCCAGTTGTGTAAGCCACTGTCATGACATTGCTTGATTGAATCCTGGTCAGGTAAATTTGCAGCTGCAAAGATCCAGCATTGAAGGGCCAACCAAATAATTCTGAGCTTCAAAATATTAATCGCAGGCCAAGCATCAGATGACCAGGTCCCCTGTACTAAGAGGGTATCTAAGACTCCTACCCAGCCTGACAGGCTTGCATCCTTTCAAACATCTTCCAGACCTTTCGGGGAAAAAGAGTTTCTGCAATTCCAGTGCCGGACTAGAGATCCACTACACCAGGGCAAGCCTGGAGTGCTGGACATACATATGGAGCAACCCAAAGACTGAATCTGCTTATTCCTTTTGGCCAGAATGTTATGTTTCAATTGTCTGGAGTGAAAACTGATCATGTGGGACTTTCTCGAAAAAGGCCAACATTTGGCCTAGAACCCTCATGGAAAAGCAAGCATGGCAGTGGAGAGTTTGTCTGAAGGAAGAAGAACCATGGTCAGGGCTGAATCCAATACTAGGCCCTGATGCTCTGGATGATAAGTTGAATCTAGTGCTGATTCTTGAGATTTAGGACCCGATCAAATCTCTGCAGGGTCTGCACTATCCATTAGAAATTAAATGACAGAGCCCACACTGACTTTTCCATCAGCAGGATCCAGATATTGTGTGTGTGGAGCAGGGCAAGCACTGGGACCAGCACCTTCATGAAGACAGATCAAACGAAAGAGCAACAAACTGGTAATGTTGTGTGCTCACAACAAAGCACAGGAAGTGCTTATGTGCCAGATAAATGTAGATGCACAAGTAAACATCCTTGATATCCACATAGTTAGCAAGTTTGACAGCATGAAGCAGGGTGGAGTCAAAAAACAGAATTCCATTGTGTAGACCCTGGATATGTTATTCTGGACCTAACGATCTTAAATATCATGTAAAGAAATGGTTGTGAAAGCCAACAAAAGTCCCTCTACTCTGACAAGTGAGGACACCCCTTCAATGAGAAGTAGATTTGGTTCCAGACTTGATGGGTTTAGGAGTCAAAAAGAGAATACATTCACTCCAGCTAATACTTCCACACAGTGGAGGTCGTCTATGCCTCTTAGCAGTTTGGTTGCCCTTCTATGCACTTTTTCCAGTTTCCAGCTATGCTGTTGTGAACTTGTGCCAAAAATTGAGCTGCATATTCCAGATGAGGTCTTACTATGATCTGTACATGGGAGAAATGTCTCTCTCTCTGGAATTTATATCTTTTATTACAATTAATTATTTTGTTGCTTTAGAAACTGTAGCTTGGCATTGCATATTATTTTTAAGTCTATTATCTACCAAAACATCCAGATCCTTCTCCACCATTAACCATTAGTACTCCTCCTAGAATGTATGATGTATGCATGTTTTCATTCTCCATGTGCATACTTTTACCATTTATCAACAGCAAACTTTATTTGCCACATATTTGCATTAAGGTCTGCTGGTAAGGATATTATTCTACTTCATAGCTTTGTGTCATCTGGAAACACAGAAATGGCATTGAACCTTGGGGTATGCTACTAATAACCTGCTACGAATAACCTTAGAACATTTAGAGTATGAATCATTAATCACTACTCTCTGAATATGGCCATTTAGTCAGTTTTCTACTCATTTACAAATGTAATTTTCTCAGTCTATAGACTGTAAAGGGGTTGTAAAGTCTTAAGGTTTTTCACTTTAGGTGAAAAACCTCCTGTGATGCACCAGCCCCCCAGAGCCCCCCTTTTAATTACCTGAACCCGGTCTTTCCAGCAACGGGGAAGAGCACACCCGTTCCAGCTGGTGCCTCGGTCCTGATTGGATAGATTGATAGCAGTGCAGCCATTGGCTCCCGCTGCTGTCAATCAAATCCAATGACTCGGGAGCCAGGGGACGGGGCCGAGACCTGCTGTCTGTGTCAGTGGATGCAGCAGCAGAATGTGGAAGAGCGCCCGCAGGGGTGCCCAGAGGGAGAGCACTTCTCTGACGGGGTACTCGATGCGGGGAGGAGCCAGGAGCGCAGCTGAGGGACCCCAGAAGAGGAGGATCGGGGCCACTCCCCAAAACCCTTGCACAGAGGAGGTAAGTATGACATGTTTGTTATTTACAAAAAAAAAAAGTGAAGTGGTTTCCGATTTTCCCTCTGTCTGGTATGCAATATAAAAATCAAAATTGCACAAACATATTGTACATACAAAGATCATAGCATTCATAATCTGGCACAAGTCAACACTAATGGTCTACCTTTATACCCATGATGTAACCCAATCATATATCCAACACTACCCTCCTTTAGTTACAGCTAAAGGTTCATATTACAAGTTTTCTAAATCTGGTTGCAAAGGATTACATTTGTTTTTTTTTTGTTTTGTTTTTTGCCGCTTTCTAATTTGTATGTGCTTTGCTTTAACATACTTTAATTACTAGTGTTGAGCGAACCCGGACTGTAACGTTCGGGTCCGTACCGAACTTTTGGGTGTCCGTGGCACGGACCCGGACCCAGACATTTCAAAAATCGTTCGGGTTCGGTCCGCCCAGGCCCAGGCACGGTGCCTGTGGGTTTTCAAGCCATGCCTGGGCTTGCAATGTCAGGCCCAAGCGAGTTGTGATCATTAATTTCATACAATTTCGTTTCGTGTATGTTTAATCTTTCGCCGTTTTTTGTTTTGTTTTTTTTTTGTTTACATTAGGAAACGTTGGTCTAAATCTTTTGAACATTATACTTGGAAATCGACATTGATTTCCTCCCATCACAACCTATATACTAACCCAATGTAGTACCCATATTTCCATCTGGTAATCACAACTGAACACGGTCTAATACTTACGATACTAGAAACATACATGTTATACAAACACGTTAAAACTAAAAATATAACGTATGGTCTGTCTCCC
>BLSH010481874.1:172798-191883 GCA_018402905.1 Glandirana rugosa | reverse complement strand
CTGTCAAAACATTTATATATTATATACTATCTGCTCTGGAGTATTTTTAGGTATTGTTAAGTATTTTCAAGTGCTTCTGGGTACTCCTGAGTGCTTTGGTGTGCTTCTGGGTGCTTCTGAGTGCTTTGGAGTGCCTCTGCGTGCATGTGAGCATTTTTGTGTGCCCCTGGGTACTTCTGGGTGCCTCTGTGTGCTTTTGGGTGCTTCTGAGTATTTTTGAGTACTTTTGGGTACTTCTGAGCACTTTTGAGTACGTCTGATTGTTCCTGAAAATGTCTGAAGCTGGGTTTCTTGCATCCAATTCGCAATAGCAGGAGATTGTGACCGGCTCTCTATGGAGCCAGTTCACACATCTTCGGAGAGGCTCTGGTGCAAATTTGCACCAGAGCCTATGCGTCTTTTGGTCCATTTCAGGTCCGAATTCAGCCCAAAATTCGGGCTGAAATCAGACCTGAAATGGTGAAGGGGACGTTGTGAGCCTCTCCTGTGCAGTGTGAACCCAGCCTGAATGTTTTTGAATATTTATGAATATTTTCGCATATTTGTGAATGTCTTGGGCTAATTTTGATGTTGACACATTCAATGCTTTTACTGTTTGGAATGGTGTTTTGATTTTGTTTTTTGTTGGTTTTTGTTTGTTATGTAAGAATTTTTTTTTTCAAAAATACAAATCTGAATTTAAAAAAAAGTCCGGAATGTTAAACCACCTTCCTGTCCAGGCCATTTTATGAACCCTGATGTACTGACTACGTATCTAATTTCTTGAGGCCCTAATGCCAGGACAGTACAAACACCCCCACAATTACACAAAGTAGACAATCCAAAGTATTTAGTAAAAGGCCTGGTGAGTTTTTTGAAGTTGCAATTTTTTTGCCACTTTTTTTGGAAGTAAATAAAATTAGATTTAAAATAAAATGACCATATTTTGCAAAATAGACCCTCCAACGTCTTTAATTAGAGTCATGGTGAGTCTTTTGTAGATCACATATTTCTGTCACAAGCTTTTGTAAAATGAAGAAAAAAAATGAAATGAAGTTGTATTTTTTTACACATAGCTGTCAATTAATAAGAATTTCTCACACACAGCATGGGCATACTTGGAACTACAACCCAAAACAAATTTTGCTGTTCCTTCCTGTTGAGTTTAATGACACTGTAACTGGTGTGTTGATGATTGAGGACACTGGGCTCCATTCACAGAACCAAATCGCATGTGGTATGTAGGTATCCAGGCACATTTTTCCTTTTCCCTAAATACCGCATATGATCCTGAAACTGTCAGTTCACTATACCGTTCTGCAGTATTTACTGCAAAATGCTGAAAATGCTCAGTACATACTCCATGAACAGGCATTAAACTCAATTCACAGAAGGAAATAAATAATTAAATGCATATGGTAATTAAGTAGTGATCGAGGCATGCAGTATTTATGGAACATTTACTGGTTGCTAAGGAGTGGGTGTCCGCCAGCATCCGTAACAACCAGTAAACAACATGGCCACCGCGTCCTTAACTACCAATGAGTGATCAGCTCTCAGGGGGTTCCCTGAATTGCCTGCAATGAAAATTAAGAAAAAAAATATGGTATGCTTTAGGGCAGGAAGAGCACAGGGTTTTTTTTGCGTTCACATTCGATTTCATTGGCTGCATACCCCGATCTGTGACCTGCTGTTTCCGGAGGCCATGCCCCAGCAGCCGCGTACAAGAGGCAGAAGGACATATGAGTATGCAGCTGGAAGCTCCTGTACGGTCGTTTAGATGCAATGGCTAGATGGGAAGTGGTTAAATTACACGTTTGCGAGAAGCCTTTAAGCTGTAGCTGATGTTACAGAATAGTATGATCTGAACTGTATGCAGGCATTACATACTTTTTATTTTTATTTTAATTCTCTTTATTTATATTTTCTATAAAACATGCAATACTAAACAGAGAGGCGTCACACTTCGGGTGTGTAATTGATTAACTTTTCCAATCTGATTAATTTCAATTTGAAAAACCTGAACTGAATAGTGGAAGTAGCAGCCACAGCAGATCTAAAAGTCTAACCTTTTCATACAACATCCCACAAAGACTGCGCTTTCTAAGCTATTAGACCTTTCTGATTCCTTTGATACAGTTGACATCACACTTCCCCTCAAAAAGTCACTCTCTTGGGCTTTACGACTTCTCCTTGTTGGTTTACCTTCTAACTAGTAAGCACTACTTCCGTGTCACCTACAATTACAGCTCCTCCTCTCCTCTTTCTGTAGGGGTCCACCAAGGCTCTGCCTTTATTCTCTATCTGCACCTCCTTTCTTGTTCAGTTGGTTGTCTCCCAAGGCTTACAATACCATCTCTATGCTGACAACACTATAAATCTATCTGTTTACTCCTCAGCTCAGCCCTTTACTCTCCTTGCGCAATATTATTAATTTACTGACATATCTGTATGGATGTCACACCTCTCTCTGAGTAATTCTAAAACTGAACTCAATAATATTTTGTCCCTTTCATGCCCCTTCCCTTGACTTTTTCATCATGATAAATAGCACAACTAACAGTACCTTCCCTCATGCAAGGGTGTTAGGTATAATCCTGGACTTTGATCTCTCTTTCGGGCCCCACATCCAATCACAGTCCGAAATTTGCTGTATTAACCTTTGTACCTTTTACCTTTGTTCCAAAATGCATCCCTTCTTAACCAATGACATCACCAAGATACTCATGCACCCTCTTATTATCTCTCGCCTTGACTATTGCAACTCCCTCCTCCTTGCCCTGAGTTTACATCCTTTAGCTTACAAACATTATCATGAATCATAGGCTGCCCAACCTTCCCCAAATAAGGAACATCCAAAAAAAACAAAACAAATTAGAGGTAAGCCTAAAAGGTGAGGTATAGGTGCTGGCACATAAAAGTAGTTGGCTGCAAGCCTTGCTAACTCCCTCTACTCATTCCCTTTCTCCTTCACCTCCTCCTCTACTTCTCCTAATTTTCCTCTTTCACCTCCTCCAGTGTGAAAATAGCAAGAAGCGAGGCCCTGGAGAGCTTTTTGTTTTTCACTCCACCAGTGCCTCATTGCACAGGAGGTAGTAAAATGGCTGACAAAGCCTTTCTTTTCTTACTCCTCCCAAGTACAGTTTTCCTTTTCTACTACAATGAAAATATGTAAAAAAAACTATGCTATCCTAGTAAACCACTATACTAAAACAGAAGCTGGAAAAATGAAACACACCCTAGTGTCAGTGAACTGATAAAATACACCATATTGTCAAAAGTATTGTGACACCTGCCTTTACACGCACATGAACTTTAATGGTATCCCAGTCTTAGTCCGAAGGGTTTAATATTAAGTTGGCCCACCCTTTGCAGCTATAACAGCTTCAACTTTTCTGGGAAGGCTCTCAACAAGGTTTAGGAGTGTGTCTATAGGAATGTTTGACCATTCTTCCATAAGTGCATTTAGGAGGTCAGGCACTGATGTTGGATGTTGGACCTTGCTTTGTGCACTGTTGGCACAGGAAGGGGCCATCCCCAAACTCTTCCCCTAAAGTTGGGAGCATGAAATTGTCCAAAATATCTTGGTATGCTGATGCTTTAAGAGTTCCCTTCACTGGAGCTAAGGGGCCAAGCCCAACCCCTGAAAAACAACCCTATACCATAATCCCTCCTTCACCAAATGATTTTGACTAGTTTGTGGTGGAGGAACTTGACTGGTCTATTTTGTTATTCTGAAGAAATGACTTGTGTTTGTCTGTATCCATGTGGTAAGTGGTTTAATGGGAGTGGTTTCATAATTATCAATCAGCTGTTGCATCTGCAGGGCTCTAATGAGGAAATGTGCAGGGTCGGCCTCCTTTTAGACTTGATTTCCTATTGGGAGTAGCAAAATTATGTTTATAGGGGCATTCTATACACATTCTGTGTACAAAACACCTCCAGGTTGCCATATTGCATTGCATTTTACAGAAAATGACAGCGCTGCAAATAGAAAATAAAAGGTAATTTTTAATAACATTCAATTACAATATGACTTGAGTCGCAATTGTATATACTATATATATATATATATATTTTTTTTTTTGCTATTTTTTCCTACAAAAGCAGAGTTACCCTTTAACATAATAATAATACTTGGAAACCCCTTTTTTTAATTGTTCACTTTCATGAAAATATGAGCTAATGGCTGTGATAAGGGTCCTTATTGGAGCATTTTAAGTTATGAGGTGACAAAGCTCTGCCTGTCTCCCACAATTTCCAGCACGTAAATCACTGTCACATGCTGTGCTGATGCATATTGGTCAGGCATCCATTGTTGTCACCATTTAAAGATTTAAAGTTTGCTTCAGTTCTACATTATTTTGTCAGGCCTGTGAACCGTGAGCATGCAGGATTCACATCAAACCCATGGCAGCATCATTCCCAAACCTTGTGCCTAATGATATAATCCTTTGTTCGCTTCTTGCCTTTTTTAGGCACAGCATCTGAAGTTCAGGTCTTCTTTATTCTACATTAAGCATTACTTTCTTGTATATATATCTAAAAAAAAAAACATTACAAATTTCATTGATTTGCTTTAAATTGTTCACTCTAGCTTGCACTTTTTCCCACGTAACATTTTTGCTTATTAATAATAAAAGATAACTGTAATAGTTAGATTCAATATTTATCAGCTCAAAGGGCTGGGTAGCTTCTTCGTAGATAAAGAATATGAATCTGTACATCTCTGCTCCTTATCTGACACAGATGTCACTAGGAGACATGACTGAATGACAAGCGGGCTCTAATCTGATAAAAGCAGTGTCAAGCGGAAATTAAAAAAAATATCTACAGATATTTAGTCTGTGATACTTGGAATGAACTAACAGGCTTTCTAATTATTTCAAGCAGAGATGCAACAAATTAGGCTCTGTTGTACTTATATTTCAAATTTAAGAGGTTTTGTTGTTAAAATGAAAACATCTATAATAACCTGGACCTATTTGTGTAGTGAAATTAAGAGTACTCTGCTTCCCACTAGAAGCTCAGTTTTACCATTAGCAGAAACAGTGAAAATCAGCTTGGAAATAAATAGTATTCTCCTGCATTGCCATCTACTGGTGAACTTTGATAACAGTCTATCTAGCCAAAAATAATAGTTGAAGGTGTTCCCAAGTCTGTCAAGTCAGGGATTGTGCTATAAGGCTAGTCATTTAAAGATGAAATCTGATCATTAGATAATAAATTATTAGACCCTTCTTTTCTCCGGACATCCACATTCATGTATTTGGCGTACATCAGGATATCTATTAGTTACTGCCTATTAATAAGCTGTTCACCAAACATAGTAGATTCATTGTATATGTCATTGTTTTTAATTTTAGGCCATCTAAAAGGTAGACATAAGGTACACAGGAGATGATCATTATCTCGATTCTAATATAACCTACTCCTTAAAGTGGTTGTAAACCTCAGACACGAAATATGATCAAATCATATCTCTATAGTGTGTACTTGTCTCAATTAAGAGTGTCACAAGTGTTACAATTGTCATTTCTGTCAAATAAAGGTATTGGCCTGTGCATTCCTAGGGGAAATAAATTCAAAAGAGACAACAAAATTCCTGGGTGGCTTAACTCCAACGTAAAATTGCATATAAAAGTAAAGGAAAAAGCCTTAAAAAATACAAGGCTCAGGGGTCATCATCAGCATTCCAACTATACAAAGAATGCAATAGGAAATGTAAGGGTGAAATCAGGGCTGCTAAGATAGAACATGAAAGGCACATAGCAGAGGAGAGTAAAAAACACCTATAAATTCTTTAAGTATATAAATAGTAAGAAAGGGAGGTCAGAACATATTGGCCCAATAAAGGGTGATGAAGGAAATCTGGTTACAAAATATGGAGAGATGGCAAAGGTTTTGAATTTGTTCTTCTCCTCAGTCTTCACAAGGGAAACGGGGGGTTCAGTAACCAAGACTGTAATATTAATCTTCATAACACGTCACAGGAAGCACCCTCATGACTAACAGAGGACAGAATTAGAAATAGGCTAGATAAACTCAACATTAATACCAGCACCAGATGGCTTGCACCCGAGGGTCCTTAAGGAACTCAGCCAAGTGATAGCCAGACCATTGTTCCTAATTTTCAGTCTACTGACTGGAATGGTACCAGCTGTATGGAGAAAAGCCAATGTATCAACAATTTTTAAAAAAGGGCAGAAATACATCCCTGGGAACCACAGGCCAGTTAGCCTCCAAAAGCATCAATAGTCTGCAAGCTTTTGGAGGGGATGATAAGGGACTTATATACAAGATTTTAGTAATCAGAATGGTATCATTAGCAGTAATCAGCATGGAATCATGAAGAAACTTTTTTGCCAGACCAATCTATTAACCTTCTAATGGGGAAGTGGCTGCCATCTAGATAAAAGAAGGCCAGTAGATGTGGTGTTCCTGGATTTTGCAAAGGCATTCAATACAGTTCCCCATAACCGTTTACTGTACAAACTAAGGTCTGTCGGCATGGCTCAAAGGGTGAGTACATGGATTATAAACTGGCTGCTGGTGAGTCCAGAGGGTGGTGAAGAATGGGGAGTGCTCGGAATGGTCTGGTGTGGAAAGTGAGGCCCCCCCAGGGTCCGGGATAAACAGCTCAATTTCAGTATTTGCAGACGATAAAAGTTAAGAAGGGCAATAACTTCCATGCAAGATGTGAAAACCTTGCAAGAAGATCTAAACAAATTAATGAGGTGGGCAACTACATGGCAAATGAGGTTTAACCACTTAAGGACCGGAGCCATTTCTGACACTTGTTGTTTACAAGTTAAAATCAATATTTTTTTGCTAGAAAATTACTTATACCCCCAAGCATTATATTTATTTTTTAGCAATGGCTCTGGAGAATAAAATGGCAGTCATTGAAATATTATATGTCACACAGTATTTTCGCAGCTGTATTTTTTTGGAAAAAATACATTTTTGAATTAAAAAATAAGAAAACAGTAAAGTTTGTCCAATTGTTTTGTATAATGTGAAAGAGGATGTTATGCCGAGTAAATTGATACCAAACATGTTACGGTTGAAAATTGAGCACACTCGTCGAATGGCGACAAACTACAGTACATAAAAATCTCCATAGGCGACGCTTTAAAAAAATTTAACGGTTAGAGTTACAAAGGAGGACTTACGTATGCGTTTTCTTTGCTGCACAAGCTCGCAGGGATGGGGGCGCTTTCATTTTTTTTTTAACACTGTTCCTTTTAAAAAAAAAAAATCTGATCACTTTTATTGCTGTCACAAGGAATGTAAACAACCCTTGTGACAGTAATCGTCAGTGACAGGTACTCATTATGGAGGGTCTAAAAGACTTTGCGCTTAAAAGTATTCATATCGCCAAAAACGGTGATTCTGAATACTGTCACTTTTTTAAAAATGGCTACATTGGCAACCGAGTAAACCGGAAGAGATGTCGTCACGTCGCTTCCGGAATTTCACGAAGGAGACCCGATCTGAGCCAATTCCGGCTTCGATCAGGACTCCTCGCAGCTGGCGGATGCCCCGGATGGACGCTCCAGTCTCCCAATGCGACAGGAGACCGGGGAAGAGCGGCAGAAGGCCTCCCGCTGCCTGGGATAACGGCCAAGCGACTTCTCCCAACCGATGTACGGAAAATGTAAAATAATGCATTTGGGTGCCAAAAATATGAATGCAGTTTACTCGCTAGGAGAACCTCTGGGGGAATCTAGGATGGAAAAGGACCTGGGAGTCCTAGTAGATGACAGGCTCTGCAATGGCATGCAATGCCAGGCTGCTGCAAGCAAAGCCAACAGAATATTAGCATGCATTAAAAAGGGGATTAACTCCAGAGATAAAACGATAATTCTCCCACTATACAAGACTCTGGTCAGGCCACATCTTGAGTATGCCATCCAATTCTGGGCCCCAGTCCTCAAGAGGGATGTGCTGGAACTGGAGAGGGTCAAGAGAAGGGCAACAAAATGAATAAAGGGACTGGAGGACCTCAAATATGGGGAAAGACTACAAGCGTTGAACTTATTCTGTCTGGAGAAAAGACGCTTGAGAGGGGATATGATTTCAATGTACAAATACTGTACTGGTGACCCCACTATAGGGAGAAAGCTTGGGGGCCTGGTTTGGAGCGGGACCTTAATGGACGCCTGATCCCTGAGCTCCTGTTCACTGAGACTTTTGCTGCCCTTAAGCCGAGCCATCCTGCAGTGCAGACATAGGGAAACACTCAAAGGACCCCTCCCCAGCTAGAAGATACCTCTTTCCAAGGCATTCTGGATTGCAATTAGGTCGCAGCATACCGGAGCTCTTCCGATCACAATCACGCGAGTTCCCAGCTTCAGATCGAGCCTACTCGGTTGCTGCATGCTCTGCCAGCCTCAGCCTCTCAGGGAGACAGCACTCCCAGCCACATTCATCAACAGCAGGACATGGGGCCTCACAGCCACTGAACATCCAGGACCTGCGCTCAGTGGCACAAGATATTAAGTCTTCACTTGCATCAGCCATCATGGAGCTTAGAAGGGGCATCCAGACAATGGCAGCGTTGATGGATGCCATAGAGGAAGCCACAACCCTCCACGAGTCTGCCATCCAACAGCTGCAAGACTCTTCATACACCCGGGACACCCAGATCAGAGACATCCAATGGCATATGGAAGATCTGCACAACCGTGGCCACCGCCCCAACATCCAGGTAAGAGGCATCCCTGAAACTATTAAATATAGTCAAATTGCACAGGTCACTATCGCCATCTTTAATGACCTCCTCGGCAGACCCCCCGAAGCACCTATTGAATATGAATGCTTGCACAGAGCCCTAAAACCGAGAGGCAGAGACACTGACCACCCCCCCCCCCCCGTGATGTCGTATGCTGTCTCGTAAATTTTAGACTGAAGGAAGAAATCCTCTGCAGGGCCAGGGACCATCCTTCCCTACTCTACCAGGGGTCAGAGATAAGACTTTTCCAAGACTTATTTCCCATCGCTCTCCAGAATAGAAGAGTCCTGCACCCTCTCCTTGAGCTTCTACGCAGCAAAGGAATCCAGCACCAATGGAAATTCTCCTATTACTTATTGGCCTCATTGCAAAGTCGCATGGCGAATTTGAGGATACCGAAGGATCTACCTTCCTTCTGTGAGACACTCAATCTTCCCCGCATTGACATACCAGACTGGTATAGTACCAGCCATCCTACACATATGAGAAGAATCACATCTACAGATGCTATCCCCGTTCATGACGAATTCCACATTAGGCGATTAAGATCTGCTTCATCAAAAAATTCCAGCTCATCTGCTGCTCGAAATGCCATGACCAGCAGCCCAACATCTTCTCCAACCCATAGACGATCTCGCCAGGAAACATCTGACTGAACTACATTCGCTTCTAGTGGTGACATTTTAGGATGGGGGTGCCAGACCCCGCCCATCCTTCTTGACCCCTCCCACATCTCATAAGCCCCACCACTTATAGATTCCACCCATTGTGTCAGGAGTATACATCCCAGCATCACTAGATAGGGTTAACAGCATCGCCAGATAGGGGTATATACAGCATCACCAGAGGGGTATATAAAGCATTACCAGAGGGGTATATACAGTATGACCAGAAGAGTATATAGCATCACCAGAGGGGTATATACAGCATCACCATAGGCGCATATACAGCATGACCAGAGGGGTATATACAGCATCACCAGAGGAGTATATAGCATCAGCAGAGGAGTAAATAGCATCACCAGAGGAGTATATAGCATCACCAGTGGAGTATATAGCATCACCAGAGGGGTATATACAACATCACCAGAGGATTATATAGCATCACCAGAGGGGTATATACAGCATCACCAGAGGAGTATATAGCATTACCAGAGGAGTTTATAGCAATACTAGAGGAATCTATACTGCATCACCAGAGGAGTATATACAGTATGACCAGAGGAGTAAACAGTAACCCCCTCCCCCACCGCGTTGCTCGTGGCACTGACAGTACTTCCCCCCCCCAGGGCAGTTGGGACATCAAAGTCCCGCACTTACCCCATCTAGGAGCGGGCAGGCAGTGAGCGGGGTCCGGCGAGCGGGGAGCGGCTTGGCTTCGGCCGCGCATCCCCCTCTTCCTCGAGAAAGGCATTCAATAGGATCACCTGTCTTCTTCGCCAATCTTGAAAATGGTAACATACCGGTGCTTCCTCATTGGCGGAGAGCGGTTCGATGTTAGAAAGGCAAATGTTCATTTGCCTTTCTAAGGGCTTGTGGCGGCATGTTCTGCACCCCAAGCATGGGCGTCCGCAGGTAGGGGCAAGGGGGGGCAATAGCCCCCCCTGGAATCAGGGATCAGATCAAGGGTTGCCCACTAGGTCCTTATCCTCTTGGGCTATGTATGAAGTCTCTGATCGTCTCTGACAATCTCCTGTAGTATGTCTGCAGTGTCTGATCATCTCCTGTACTATGTCCGCAGTTTCTGACTGTCTCTTGTACTATGTCTGCAGTCTCTGACCGTCTCTTGTACTATGTCTGCAGTCTCTGACCATCTCCTGTACTATGTCCGCAGTCTCTGACCATCTCCTGTACTATGTCTGCAGTCTCTGACCGTCTCCTGTACCATGTCTGCAGTCTCTGACCATCTCCAGTACTACATCTGCAGTCTCTGACCGTGATAATGTGATAATGTCAAAAAGCAGCATAGCATGGGTGACCTTAAAATGATGCCCCCCCTGAAAAAATTTCTGCGGACGCCCATGACCCCAAGCCCACTGTATTGAAGCCTATTAGAGCCTAGAGCTCTAATGAGATGCTTCAAAGAAACCCCCTGCCGCGGTAATTCATGCGGCCGGCGCCTCAAAGGGGCGGCCTCATAAATAGGGGGTGGTCGCTATCGGCAATGAATAGATTCATGCTATGCATAAATCTACCCATAGCATATAGGGAGTGGCGAGGACAGAGGGGGCAGCGCCCTTGCACCCTTAATGGACAGTGTGTTTAATGCTGGTGAAGTAGTGGCAAAGCCAGTGAGGAGACATGCTACCAATAGAGACTTGCTGCTTTGCAGGGGGAAGCAAAGGTTAATGTCGAACCAGATCCCCTTCTATGCATGTGTGCTGTTTTTCTCCATCCTTCTGATGAGATCATGGATGGCCGGCTCAGCTCTGTATCAAACACAGTCCTTTGAGGGATTGGCTACATTTGGACATTAAGACCTAGCTGCTTTTGTTGGTTCTGATATACTATTTCAACACTTATCACAAACATTTGGAACCATCCAGTAGGAGCTACCTACATCATAATATTGACTTTGGTTTGGTTTTCTGATAGTGGGTTCCTTTGGGTGGCAGGATCCCTGTTGTGCTCCACAGCTCTACAGTGGTATAGTGCCCCATTTGCCGGCAGGGGCTTTAAGGTGGGGATCTGTATCCTGTGTGAGCGAGAGCATACAGGGTTCCTGATGAGCTGGTTGAGGCTCATGTAATGTTATCTGGTGGGTAAGAGGGGAGGCATTGTTGAGAGGGTTACTCAGCTCCCTGGGGGACTACATTCTCCTTCCACAGCCAGGGGTCCCTGGGTGGTCGGCCCCTCATCCCCTTTCTTCCGGGGGGGTTTGGTTGGTGGAGGAGGGTATACAGGATTCACGGGTATTTAGGTGGTTGATAGCTACTGTATGTATCTGCAATAAACGTTGGTAGATTACCCAGAATGGGTTCTGCATTGTCTTTATGTGTTTTTTCATTTTTTATGTTTTTGTGAATCCAAATTGTGACAGCACCCCCAAACAATGATAGGGTGAGTACTACCTTTTCTAATTGAGTAGGATTCCTATAGTGTGCTTCTTTTTTGGATTGAATCCGCAGAGCTGATAAGGACTTGTCTTCAGGCAGTGTTCTGTGTACAAGGAAGATAAATGGTAAAAATGAATATAATGTGGTGCTCACTAATGAGATTAAAAATGCTGATGGTGAAAATGTGGTATTACATCCAGATATGTCAGGGGTGACCACTGAGAAATATGCGCCATTGCCCCTAGCAACCGTGACAGGTGCAATGGAAGTGTCCATGGAGACCATACAGGAGCTCATGGTGTCTGAGCTTGGGGTTTCCCAGGACAACTGTGTCGCCATTCCGACACAGGTGAAAAGCGATGTACTAAGTATCCTACAATCTCAAACTGCTAATGTACTAACACAGCCTATACAAAGCAGGGATGTGTATAATGATGATATTGAAAAGTGTACTTTTGACAATGTTGATGGTTTGAGGTCTCCCTTGGCAACCACAGGCAGTGCTGCAGAGTTGTCCCTGGAAATCTCACGAGGACTCCCTGTGTTGGAGACAACGGGCATCCAGGACAGCTCTGATACTGCTCAGGTGGAACAAAATCTTGACCAGTATGAGAGTGAGAGCGATAACACCAAATTTAACACACCTGATCCCCATTCACACCTGAGACCTTGTAACACTAACAAGTCACATAGCACACAGGGGAGGGAAAATGGCTAATTGGGCCCAATTTGGACATTTTTTTTTATTTTGAGGGGGCAGCAAATTTGCAGTTATACAAGCTGTACGCTCACTAATTTACATTGTAGCAAAGTGTCATGTCTTCAGTGTTGTCACATGAAAAGATATAATACAATATTTACAAAAATGAGGGGTGTACTCACTTTTGTGAGATACTGTGTATATATATATATATATATATATATATATATATATATATATTCTTACACTGCCTACACTGACTGTATATAGTCTACACTGAATGCGCTATGCGCTGTATATATAGTCTATACTGAATGCAGCGTATATACAGTGTGTATATACATACACACTATACTGTATATATATATATATATATATATATATATATATATATATATATATATATATATATATTCTTACACTGCCTGCACTGAATGCTACTGTATATATATATATTCTTGCACTGACTGTATGCAGAATAATCTACACTGAGTGCACTGTATATAGTCTACACTGAATGCAGTGTATATTTTGTGACATTATTAAAGGCGAGGTGATTGATGGACGTTGTTTCACCTCGCATGTGTTCATTTGCAGGAAATTAAGGTGGAACCCAGTCCGGGTTTTACCAGCCACCTCGGCAGGATTGGTTCCACACCAGATTTTGTGGTCCACCACCAGGTGGTATAAAGGAAGCAGGTCTGAAGCAGATTATTGCACTGGCCTGGGACTCAGGGTCCATCAAACCTGAGAAAGCTTGAACTAAAGTTCGCTTTATGACTGAAACAAAAGGATTGCATCGTCTTTGTTTTGTGGGTGACTGGGAGAAGCCATTCACCGCTCAGTTAGGGAGACTGAAGATGTTTAGTAAGAGCCTGGATGCCAAGGATTTATTTTCAGTTTTTTTGTTTTATTTTCATGCAGCCTTTTAAAATAAAACTGGCTACAAGTCAGCATTTAAGAAAACCTGCAGTTTGGAATACCTTTTATCCCAGGGAAGGGATAACCCCCACAATATACTGTATATATATTCTTACATTGCCTGCACTGACTGTATATATAGTCTACACTGAATGCAGCGTGTATATATATATATATATATATTGTGAGCAATTAGCTTCAAGTGGAGAGGTTCTCAAACATGTAATCCAGCCGTATGTCAGGTTAAGGGCTTCCTGCCCATGTTTTTTCATTCAGCTAATAAGGATAACAGAAAGGCTTCCCTCACAGGGGTAGAAAAACAGTCCCAAAACAAAAGTCCATTGCATGAACAAAAGTCTCCTGGATAAAAGATAGACCTCACTGGGTCTGCTTCAGTCCTGCAGGCATGTTCACTCACAGCCTGCTCCTTGTCTCTCAGCACCACCACTGATTACACCCAGGTCATGCAAAATTATACCCCAGCTGGGGAGCAAGGTGTGACCAATACCTAACCCCTGAGACCTCTCACTGCCACCAGGGGTCAAGTCCTGGGAAAAAAAGTGTGGGAACTCACCCAAGATTCCTGCCCTCCATCTCAAAAATAAAAATGTGTGTGTGTTGTGTATATATATATATATATATAAATATATATATATATATATATATATATATATATATATATATATAATCAATGCCCCCAGCAGTGCCGTCTGATCAGTGCCTCCAGCAGTGCAGTCTGATCAGTGCCCCCAGCAATGCAGCCTGATCAGTGCCCCCAGCAGTGCAGCCTGATCAGTGCCCCCAGCAGTGCAGCCTGATCAGTGCCCCCATCAATGCAGCCTCATCAGTGCCCCCATTAATGCAGCCTGATCCGTGCCCCCAGCAGTGCAGCCTGATCAGTACCCCCAGCAATGCAGCCTGATCAGTGCCCCAAGCAGTGCAGCCTGATCAGTGCCCCCAGCAGTGTAGCCTGATCAGTATCCCCAGCAATGCAGCCTGATCAGTGCCCCCAGCAGTGCAGTCTGATCAGTGCCCCCGTCAATGCAGACTGGTCAGTGCCCCCAGCAATGCAGCCTGGTCAGTGCCCACAGCAGTGCAGCCTGATCAGTGCCCCCATTAATGCAGTCTGGTCAGTGCCTCCAGCAGGGCAGCCTGGTCAATGTCCACAGCAGTGCAGCCTGATCAGTGTCCTCAGCAGGGCAGCCTGGTCAGTGTCCCCAGCAGTGCAGCCTGGTAAGTGCCCCGAGCAGTGCAGCCTGGTCAGTGCCCCCAGCAGTGCAGCCTGATCAGTGCCCCCAGCAGTGCAGCCTGGTCAGTGCCCCCAGCAGTGCAGCCTGGTCAGTGCCCCAGCAGTGCAGCCATGTCAGTGCCCCCAGCAGTGCAGCCTGGTCAATGTCCATCAATGCAGCCTGATCAATGCCCCCAGCAGTGCAGCCATGTCAGTGCCCCCAGCAGTGCAGCCTGGTCAATGTCCATCAATGCAGCCTGATCAGTGCCCCCAGCAGTGCAGCCTGATCAGTGCCCCCAACAGTGCAGCCCGATCAGTGTCTCCATCAATGCAGATTGGTCAGTGCCCCCAGAAGTGCAGCCTTCTCACTGCCCCCAGCAGTGCAGTCTGATCAGTGCCCCCGTCAATGCAGCCTGGTCAGTGCCCCCAGCAGTGCAGCCTGATCAGTGCCCCCATCAATGCAGTCTGGTCAGTGCCTCCAGCAGGGCAGCCTGGTCAATTTCCCCAGCAGTGCAACCTAATCAGTGTCCTCAGCAGGGCAGCCTGGTCAGTGTCCCCAGCAGTGCATCCTGGTAAGTGCCCCGGGCAGTGCAGCCTGGTCAGTGCCCCCAGTAGTGCAGCCTGATCAGTGCCCCCAGCAGTGCAGCCTGATCAGTGCTCCCAGCAGTGTAGCCTGATAAGTGCCCCCAGCACTGCAGCCTGGTCAGGGCCCCCATCAATGCAGCCTGATCAGTACCCCCAGCCGTGCAGCCTGATCAGTGCCCTAATCAATGCAGTCTGATCAGTGCCCCCAGCAGTGCAGCCTGATCAGTGCCCCCCAGCAGTGCAGGCTGGTCAGTGCCCTAATCAATGCAGCCTGATCAGTGCCCCAAGCAGTGCAGCCTGATCAGTGCCCCCCAGCAGTGCAGGCTGGTCAGTGCCCCCAGCAGTGCAGCCATGTCAGTGCCCCCAGCAGTGCAGCCTGATCAGTGCCCCCGCAATGCAGCCTGATCAGTGCCCCAGAAGTGCAGTCTGATCAGTGCCCCCAGCAATGCAGCCTGATAAGTGCCCCCAGCAGTGCAGCCTGGTCAGTGCCCCCAGCAGTGCAGCCTGATCAGTGCCCCCAGCAGTGCAGCCTGGTCAGTGCCCCCAGCAGTGCAGCCTGATCAGTGCTCCCAGCAGTGCAGCCTGATAAGTGCCCCCAGCAGTGCAGCCTGGTCAGTGCCCCCAGCAGTGTAGCCTGATCAGTGCCCCCAGCAGTGCAGTCTGATCAGTACCCCCAGCAGTGCAGCCTGATCAGTGCCCCCAGCAGTGCAGTCTGATCAGTACCCCCAGCAATGCAGCCTGATCAGTGCCCCCAGCAGTGCAGTCTGATCAGTGCCCCCGTCAATGCAGCCCTGGTCAGTGCCCCCAGCAGTGCAGCCTGATCAGTGCCCCCATCAATGCAGTCTGGTCAGTGCCTCCAGCAGGGCAGCCTGGTCAATGTCCCCAGCAGTGCAACCTAATCAGTGTCCTCAGCAGGGCAGCCTGGTCAGTGTCCCCAGCAGTGCATCCTGGTAAGTGCCCCGGGCAGTGCAGCCTGGTCAGTGCCCCCAGTAGTGCAGCCTGATCAGTGCCCCCAGCAGTGCAGCCTGATCAGTGCTCCCAGCAGTGTAGCCTGATAAGTGCCCCCAGCACTGCAGCCTGGTCAGGGCCCCCATCAATGCAGCCTGATCAGTACCCCCAGCCGTGCAGCCTGATCAGTGCCCTAATCAATGCAGCCTGATCAGTGCCCCCAGCAGTGCAGCTTGATCAGTGCCCCCCAGCAGTGCAGGCTGGTCAGTGCCCCCAGCAGTGCAGCCATGTCAGTGCCCACAGAAGTGCAGTCTGATCAGTGCCCCCAGCAATGCAGCCTGATAAGTGCCCCCAGCAGTGCAGCCTGGTCAGTGCCCCCAGCAGTGCAGCCTGATCAGTGCCCCCAGCAGTGCAGCCTGGTCAGTGCCCCCAGCAGTGCAGCCTGATCAGTGCTCCCAGCAGTGCAGCCTGATAAGTGCCCCCAGCAGTGCAGCCTGGTCAGTGCCCCCAGCAGTGTAGCCTGATCAGTGCCCCCAGCAGTGCAGTCTGATCAGTACCCCCAGCAGTGCAGCCTGATCAGTGCCCCCAGGAGTGCAGTCTGAGCAGTACCCCCAGCAATGCAGCCTGATCAGTGCCCCCAGCAGTGCAGCCTGATCAGTGCCCCCAGCAGTGCAGCCTGATCAGTATCCCCAGCAGTGCAGCCTGATCAGTGCCCCCAGCAGTGCAGCTTGATCAGTGCCCCCCGCAATGCAGCCTGATCAGTGCCCCCAGCAGTGCAGTCTGATCAGTGCCCCCAGCAGTGTAGCCTGGTCAGTGCCCACAGCAGTGCAGCCTGATCAGTGCTCCCAGCAGTGCAGCCTGATAAGTACCCCCAGCAGTGCAGCCTGGTCAGTGCCCCCATCAATACAGCCTGATCAGTGCCCCCAGCCATGCAGCCTGATCAGTGCCCCAATCAATGCACCTGATCAGTGCCCCCAGCAGTGCAGCCTGATCAGTGCCCCCAGCAGTGCAGCCTGGTCAGTGCCCCCAGCAGTGCAGCCATGTCAGTGCCCCCAGCAGTGCAGCCTGGTCAATGTCCATCAATGCAGCCTGATTAGTGCCCCCAGCAGTGCAGCCTGATCAGTGCCCCCAGCAGTGCAGCCCGATCTGTGTCTCCATCAATGCAGCTTGGTCAGTTCCCCCAGCAGTGCAGACTGGTCAGTGCCCCCAGCAGTGCAGTCTGATCAGTGCCCACATCAATGCAGCCTGGTCAGTGCCCCCAGCAGTGCAGCCTGGTCAGTGCCCCCAGCAGTGCAGCCTGGTCAGTGCCCCCTGCAGTGCAGCCTGGTCAGTGCCCCCTGCAGTGCAGCCTGGTCAATGTCCCCAGCAGTGCAGCCTAATCAGTGTCCTCAGCAGGGCAGCCTGGTCAGTGTCCCCAGCAGTGCATCCTGGTAAGTGCCCTGGGCAGTGCAGCCTGGTCAGTTCCCCCAGCAGTGCAGCCTGATCAGTGCCCCCAGCAGTGCAGCCTGGTCAGTGCCCCCAGCAGTGCAGCCTGATCAGTGCTCCCAGCAGTGCAGCCTGATAAGTGCCCCCAGCAGTGCAGCCTGGTCAGGGCCCCATCAATACAGCTTGATCAGTGCCCCCAGCAGTGCAGCCATGTTAGTGCCCCCAGCAGTGCAGCCTGGTCATTGTCCATCAATGCAGCCTGATCAGTGCCCCCAGCAGTGCAGCCTGATCAGTGCCCCCAGCAGTGCAGCCCGATCAGTGTCTCCATCAATGCAGCTTGGTCAGTGCCCCCAGCAGTGCAGCCTGGTCAGTGCCCCCAGCAGTGCAGTCTGATCAGTGCCCCCGTCAATGCAGCCTGATCAGTGCCCCCAGCAGTGCAGCCTGGTCAGTGCCCCCAGCAGTGCAGCCTGATCAGTGCTCCCAGCAGTGCAGCCTGATAAGTGCCCCCAGCAGTGCAGCCTGGTCAGGGCCCCATCAATACAGCTTGATCAGTGCCCCCAGCAGTGCAGCCTGATCAGTGCCCCCAGCAGTGCAGCCATGTCAGTGCCCCCAGCAGTGCAGCCTGGTCAATGTCCATCAATGCAGCCTGATCAATGCCCCCAGCAGTGCAGCCTGATCAGTGCCCCCAGCAGTGCAGCCCGATCAGTGTCTCCATCAATGCAGCTTGGTCAGTGCCCCCAGCAGTGCAGCCTGGTCAGTGCCCCCAGCAGTGCAGTCTGATCAGTGCCCCCGTCAATGCAGCCTGGTCAGTGCCCCCAGCAGTGCAGCCTGGTCATTGCCCCCAGCAGTGCAGCCTGATCAGTGCCACCATCAATGCAGTCTGGTCAGTGCCTCCAGCAGGGCAGCCTGGTCAATGTCCCCAGCTGTGCAGCCTAATCAGTGTCCTCAGCAGGGCAGCCTGGTCAGTTTCCCCAGCAGTGCATCCTGGTAAGTGCCCCCAGCAGCGCAGCCTGATCAGTGCCCCCAGCAGTGCAGCCTGGTCAGTGCCCCCAGCAGCGCAGCCTGATCAGTGCCCCCAGCAGTGCAGCCTGGTCAGTGCCCCCAGCAGTGCAGCCTGATCAGTGCTCCCAGCAGTGCAGCCTGGTCAGGGCCCCCATCAATGCAGCCTGATCAGTGCCCCCAGCTGTGCAGCCTGATCAGTGCCCTTATCAATGCAGCCTGATCAGTGCCCCCAGCAGTGCAGCCTGATCAGTGCCCCTAGCAGTGCAGCCTGGTCAGTGCCCCCAGCAGTGCAGCCATGTCAGTGCCCCCCAGCAGTGCAGCCTGGTCAGTGCCCCCAGCAGTGCAGTCTGATCAGTGCCCCCGTCAATGCAGACTGGTCAGTGCCCCCAGCAATGCAGCCTGGTCAGTGCCCACAGCAGTGCAGCCTGATCAGTGCCCCCATTGACTAGTCCGACGTGACGACACCCGTGACTGGTCCGACGTAACGACCCCCGTGACTGGTCAG
>BLSH010481874.1:128997-171588 GCA_018402905.1 Glandirana rugosa | reverse complement strand
CCCCTCAGAATCCCCCCCAGAATAGACCCCCCTAAGCAGTGCAGCTTTACCAGTGCCAACAGGGGTCAATCCATTTCGACTGCCACACATTGGGGAGGGGGAGGTGTCATCCCAGCGAGCCTGTCCTCCCCTCCCTCGTTTCTCCTTCTCCTGCAGCAACCTTTGTAACAAGGTCCCATCTCCTACAATAGAAGCCGGTGACGCTGGCATTGTTCCGCCTATCACTGGACTCTATTAGGCAGGACCTTGTTACAGCAGCCGCTGCAGGAGAAGGAGGAGGACCGAGGGAGGGGAGAATGGGCACACTGGGATGACACATCCCCAATGTGTGGCACTCGGAATGGACTGACCCCCACACCCTGCCCTTCACGCACACCCACCACAGCTCGTAGTCCTGCAGGACGCGGCTGCTAATGGGAACGGCGGTCTGCCTGTGAAAAAAGTGCAGGGATGCCGTCCCCACATGTTCCTGCAGGACTCGAGCCTTGCCTGCCACCCATTTAAGAATCTCAAGATTCTATGTGGCAGATATACTCCATCAATAACTGACATGGGCTGTTTGTCACATACCTCCCCCCTCTGTTTGAACCCATGGGTTCAAACACCAGCTATTAAACAGTGGGTTCTAGAAAGGGCATCTGCATTTTTGTGGTTACAACCAGCCCTGTGCTCCACTTTAAATTAAAAATCTTGGACGGCCAGGAACCAACGGGTAACTCTTGCATTACGATCCTTAGCCTGGGCCTTCCATTTCAAGGTAACATGGTCTGTTATGAGTCGGAAGGCCCACTTAATGGCCAAGCACTCTCCCTCCTCAATACTGTAATTTCCCTCTGCCGGGGTCAGCTTCTGACTCAAATAGACCACTGGGTGTTCTTCTCTGCCTACCAGTTGTGACAAAACAGCCCCCAGACCCATACTGTCTGGACTACAAACTCCTTGCTAAAGTCTGGGGCCACCAACACAGGTTTGTTACATAGCGCCTCCTTCAGGCTTTGGAAAGCTGCTTCAGCCTTAGGATTCCATTTAATTGCTACAGGGGAGTTTTTTTCCCTTGGTGAGGTCAGTTAAGGGTGCTGCCAGTGTGGCAAAGTTTGGGATGAACCTCCGATAATACCTAACCATGCCTAGGAAGGTTCTCACTTGTTTCTTGGTGGCAGGGGCAGGCCAGTCTTTAATGGCTTCTACCTTATGGACTTGGGGTATGATTAGACCCCGCCCAATGGTGTATCCCAGATACCGGGCCTCTTCTAACCCTATGGCACACTTCTTTGGGTTTGCGGTTAAGCCAGCATTTCTGATGGAGTTTATGACAGCCTGGACTTTGGGTAGATGACTTTCCCAATCTGTGCTCCAAATAACCACATCATCTAGATAGGCTGCAGAATAACACTGATACGGCCTAAGGATCTCATCCATCATCCTCAGGAATGTAGCAGGAGCTCCATTTAACCCAAAGGGCATCCGCATATACTGCCATAACCCCTCAGGTGTTGCAAAAGCGTTTTTCTCTTTTGCTTCCTCTGTCAGGGGAACCTGCCAATACCATCTAGTGAGATCCAGAGTGGTTATGTAACTGGCGGGGCCCAACTACTCCACTAATTCATCAAACCGGGCATGGGATTTTGTAACAAACTTTGACACCTCATTCAGTTTCCGGAAGTCATTGCAAAATCTTAAGGACCCATCTGGTTTGGGAACCAAGACTATAGGACTACACCATTCACTTTTAGACTTCTCTATCACCCCAAGGTCAAAAATCCTCTGAACTTCCTTGGCTACTGCCTGTCTACGGGCCTCTGGAATACTATAAGGCTTAAGGCCTACTCGAAGCTTGGTGTCACTGACAATATCATGTTTAATTACATTTGTGCAGCCGGGCAAGTCTAAGAAGAATTATGTAATATAAAGGCTGGGTTGGCGCTGCCCTGGGTGATTAAAATAACCGTATTGTTATAGGTATCAACAGTGTATGAGATGGGAGATCCAAGTAAAAGGACCCCACCCTTATGCAAATTAACTAACAATTTATTACGAATCCTTCAAAATTAATAAAAATAGTAAAACAGTGCTTATATTATGAATTAAGTACTTGTGTTCTCCAAACCTGGGCAAATATCCAGTGAAAAAAAATAGCTACTTAATAAATAGCTACTTATAAATTAATTAATTAAATAAAATAAATTAACTAAAATAAAATAAATTAAATAAAATATCTTCAATAATATATGATAAGTGTAAAAAACATTGGTGTAAACATCAATAATTAATAAGTGTCCATAAAGTGAGAGTCCATTAATCTTTCATGTATGAATCACGCATGCTCCCCTCTCTTTACCCTGCTTACCAGACAGCGCCACCCCACACAGGGGTAAAGCGCAGGGGCGCCTGTCAAGGCAGATGGCCAGGGGTCTTTGCTTTGATCCTTCTTTGAGATGTCCAATACTGCTCTCCAGGGAGCACGTGTGATTCACACATGAAAGATTAATGGACTCTCACTTTATGGACACTTATTTAATTATTGATGTTTACACCAATGTTTTTTTCACTTATCATATATTATTGAAGATATTTTATTTAATGTATTTTATTTTAGTTAATTTATTTTATTTTATTAATTTATTTAATTAATTTATAAGTAGCTATTTATTAAGTAGCTATTTTTTTCACTGGATATTTGCCCAGGTTTGGAGAACACAAGTACTTAATTCATAATATAAGCACTGTTTTACTATTTTTATTAATTTTGAAGGATTCGTAATATATTGTTAGTTAATTTGCATAAGGGTGGGGTCCTTTTACTTGGATCCCCCATCTCATACACTGTTGATACCTATAACAATACGGTTATTTTAATCACCCAGGGCAGCGCCAACCCAGCCTTTATATTACATAATAATTATAAACTTCCTCTGGTAGGAAGGAAACACTGGGGGCAGCAAACCCATTAAGGCTAATAAGTCCTAAGCGCGATACTTTTATTTTATTAAGTCTAAGAAGAAGTCTTTATTGCATTGTAAAACCCCTCACCTCCTGCTGTTGAGACACCAACATGGACTCAGGTATCTGAACTTCACTTATGCCTCCCTCTTTTTTAAGTGGCCGATCACCCAGGGCTAGGAGAACTTCCCTGTCTTTCCATGATTTAATTAAATTTACATGATAAATCTGCTCTTTCTTCCGCCTGTCTGGTTGGTATACCTTATAGTTTACCTCCCCAACTTTTTCCAGTATCTCATAGGGTGCTTGCCACATAGCTAGGAACTTACTTTCCACTGTGGGGACTAAAACAAGTATGTGATCCCCCGGATGGAAAGTCCGAACCTTCGCCGACCTATTGTATACTTGTCTCTGGGCTTCCTGCATGTGTTCTTGAACCAGGGGCATTACTGAGGCAATCCTATCCTGCATGGCTGAGATATGTTCAATAAACAAAGTGTAGTGGGTGTGGCGCTGCCAAATTATGTGCAAAAAACAAATTATTTCCAAAGTGTCTTGTGGTATAGTGAACGAGTAAATAAACTAGGTATGTGAATGGTGATACCAGATATAAATAGATACAGTATTCAAAAATGTGCAATTATTATAAATTAGATTATAAAATATAGGCAAGCTAATAAACCATTTAAAGTCGTGCAGGGACTGTGTAGACTCTGGCTGTGATAACCGGTGTTATTATAACACTACTCAAACAGTGCTAGGAACACCGAAAATGCTTATTAATAGCAATGTAGAAAAAAAGGATGAGTGCTTTTTTGCAGTTAAGTTGCTTTAAGACCTTATGCTGGCAATGATAGACAGTACAATACTCAGGCAATCCAAACAAGGGGGTAAAATAGTTCAATATGTGGTGGGGGTGGAAAGGTGGGGCAGGTAAGACAAAGGTGTAATCGTGCTCCCCTCCACACACACCCCACTCACCAGCCCCTTGTGTCCAGGATCAGTAGTGTGACCGGAGAAATCTCCTATCCCAGCCCTTCAAGACAGTTTTGGCGGCTCAATGCAGATGGTCCAATGTGGTTACATGCAATAAAAAGACTTCATAGTACAGAATATCAAGAAGTATCAGGCATGGAAACCGGAAGTTCCGTGCATTCCACTGAGTGGTTTACCAGAAGTGCATATGACGCTCTCTGGCTCCACCTTACGTGTTTTGTCATAGAGACATCATCGGAGGCAGTGCCATCTTAGTGCACTCTCCGGCTTTTTATACCATGTTAATAACCCAACGGTCACATGATCGGCGGCGGCCATATTGGTACTCCAGCTCCATATAAACAGTCATCATCCTTCTCGATGCACTACTCAAATATGACACACACTCTGTTACACATTTATTAAAATTATTTAAGCAATAAAAACGATCAAAACAAAAATATGTGCTAAATATGTATGTAAACTAAAACCAAAAACAGCAATATTAAAAAAGGCAGTATTAAAAATCGGAGGAACATGTGTATCGGAACAGTCAGTAAAAGGAGTAAGTGTCTGTGTGCGATGTAAATACCCTTAAAATGAGGAAATTTGGTATGCTGTAAAAGTATGTATTATATATATATATATATAAGGATAAATGGGGATTTTTTAAATTGTGCCTCGATCCCAAGGGGAGGCAGTAAGGGAAGAACAGTGATGTAAATTGCCTCCAAACTGACTTCAAAGAATAAAATTAAAGATTTAGGAGAGGTGAAGAGAATGGAAGAGGAGGAAAAATTATTATTTTATTTCTCTTATGAAGAGACTTATTAAAACCAGGGGAAGGTGGGACTAATTTGTTGTGCAAGATTAAAAGTGAATGGAGAAGGGATCATTCACCGCCATTAGATATAAACTCTTCCAGGATATACTACTATGGAATGGACATAAAAATATATTGGATAGACATAAAAATCTATTAAAAATATATTTAGACCAATAAAATGTTTTATGCAAGATAAATGGTGAATAGAGGAGGGGTCAATTCATTGATATAATAAAATCAGAAAAATCTTAAGTTATTTGGAATGTATAGAATACTGGATGCAACATTGGTGGTGGCTGGAAGAGGGATCAATAATTAGTGATGAAGCAGTTCAAATCAATGTCTATATTGAGTCCATCAGGCTGCAGGGAGTTCAAAATATAAATCCATTTGGTTTCATTCTGTGAGACTATTGTCTTTCTGTTCCCTCCCCGCCAGTATTCCTTTATGTGGTCTATCCCATAAAAGAACATAACGGCGGGAATTCTGTTGTGGGCCTCCTTGGAGTGTCTGGAGAGGCTATGTTTAGGGTACCTTTTTTTTAATATTGTTAATGTGTTCCCTAATGCGTACCCATAACGGTCTGGTTGTCCTACCCACATATTGATACTGGCATGGACATTCGATTACATAGGTCACATGAGTGCTTTTGCAAGTAATGAGTTGGTTGATCTTATATTGTTTACCTGTGGAAGTGGAAAAAAAGGATTCCTTTTTGCTTGGTTGAGGTTTACTTTTCCTGCAAGGTAGGCAGTTCTGACATCTCAAAAAACCTTTCATTTCTGGGAACAGGCTCACCCTCCTAGGGGGATTGATTACATTATGTATGAGTCTGTTCCTGAGGCTGGGTGCTTTCCTATAAATGAACTTGGGTCGAGAAGGTAGGAGGTTTTTTAATGTTCTATCTGACCTCAAAATGGCCCAATGTCTCTTAATAATACCTTCAACCTGCTTATTGTTGATTAAAACCAGTTAGAAAGGCAAACTCAGTCTTATTCTGTATCTTTTTTGGCTTCTTTTTCAAAAGTGTAGTTCTGTCCATATTCTTTATTTGTTCCTTCAGTTGTTTCATCTCCGGCTCCTTGTATCCCTTTTCCACAAATCTCTCAATGAGGACATCTGCCTGTTTTTCATAATCTATGTTTAGGCTACAATTTCTCTTGACTCTCATTAGTTGACCCTTGGGTATATTCCTAATCCAGTTAGGGTGGTGACAACTTTTGTTGGAATATAACCATTACGGTCAGTTTGTTTAAAGAATGTCCTGGTGTGTAATCGATCCATGTTTTTAAAGATTTGGAGATCCAGGTAGTTTACTGTGTTGAAATTCCAATCCCCCGTGAGTATTATGCCGTATTGATTGCAATTAATTTCTTCAAAGATTTTTTCCAATTGTGCTTCTGTGCCCCTCCACACCAGAATGATATCATCAAAGTATTGTTTATAAAAAATTAAATTAGATCTATCACTGTTAAAAATGTCTTCCTCCTCCCACTTGCTCATGAATAGATTGGCTACACTGGGGGCATATTGTGCCCCCATTGCCACTCCCTTGGTCTGGGCATAGAAATCGCCCTCATACCAAAAATAGTTATTGCCCATAGCTAGGTTGAGGCCTTCTAACAGGAAGTGAATCTGTTCCTGCTTTAATTCTCTGTACCTATGTAAGGCCCATTCCACACTTTTGAGTCAGTCTTCCTGCACAATATTAGTGTCGATTCCACGTCTATGGTAACCAATAAATCCCCTTCTTGTACTTCTAAATCTTTGAGTTCCGTGATTAGTTTTTTTCCGTCTTGTAGATATGATGTGGTCTTTGGCACTGTAGGCTGCAGAAACTCCTCCAAATATTCCCCCAATCTGGAGAGGAGGGAATTTATCCCGCTAACAATGGGTCTCCCGGGTGGCCCCTTCGGGTCCTTATGTATTTTCGGTAGGTAATATATGACCGGAGTCTTAGTTGTTTTTGGCAGAAGATATTTGGCCTCCTTCTTATTCACTAGCCCCTTTTCCTTGCCCTTATTTATGTAGCTCCTCAGTTTTTTCTCTAGTTTTTTCTTGGGATTATGTTTGAGCTTTTTGTAGGTGTCCTCTTTACTGAGTAACCTCTTCATTTCCTCCTCATAGTCTTTCTTATTAATTATAACTACTCCTCCTCCCTTATCTGCTGGACAGATAACTATGTTTTTCTTTTTTTCCAGATCCTTAATGATATCCCAGACCTTCTTCTCTTTGGAGTTATGCGTCTTGAGATTCTTTATATCTTCTTCCACCATTTTCTTGAAAACTTCCAAACTGTCGTTCCCAGTATTCTTGGGATTAAAAGTGGACTTATTTCTTAAGGTGGTATGTGTGTATTCCCCATCATCCGTATTGGTGGTGTTAATTTGTTTAACCACTTGCCGACCGCCGAGCGCAGTCTGACGGCGATAGAGTGGCTCGTTATCGCAAACCGCCGTCATACGACGGCGGCTGCTGCGATAAGTAGTGCTGTGAGCATGCGCACGCCGGCGGAGGCATGCTCGCCTGCTCACTGTGTCCGGGGGGGCCAGGGAGCGGGTGCGGTGGCCCCCCTGCAGTGAACAACAAAAATGTTTATTAACAGCAATGCAGAAAAAAGGATGAGTGCTTTTTTACAGTAAAGTTGCTTTAAGACCTTATGCTGGCAATGATAGACAATCCAAACAAAAGGGTAAAATAGTTCAATATGTGGTGGGGGTGGAAAGGTAGAGCAGGTAAGACAAAGGTGTAATCGTGCTCCCCTAACTGGTTTTAATCAACAATATAAGCAGGTTGAAGGTATTATTAAGAGACATTGGGCCATTTTGAGGTCATATAGAACATTAAAAAACCTCCTACCTTCTCGACCCAAGTTCATTTATAGGAAAGCACCCAGCCTCAGGAACAGACTCATACATAATGTAATCAATCCCCCTAGGAGGGTGAGCCTGTTCCCAGAAATTAAAGGTTTTTTTAGATGTCAGAACTGCCTACCTTGCAGGAAAAGTAAACCCCAACCAAGCAAAAAGGAATCCTTTTTTTCCACTTCCACAGGTAAACAATATAAGATCAACCAACTCAACAAAAGCCCTCATGTGACATATGTAATCGAATGTCCATGCCAGTATCAATATGTGGGTAGGACAACCAGACCGTTATGGGTACACATTAGGGAACACATTAACACTATTAAAAAAGGGTACCCTAAACATAGCCTCTCCAGACACTTCAAGGAGGCCCACAACAGAAATCCTGCCATTATGTCCTTTTATGGGATAGACCACATAAAGGAATACTGGCGGGGAGGGAACAGAAAGACAATGGTCTCACAGAATGAAACCAAATGTATTTATATTTTGAACTTCCTGCAGCCTGATGGACTCAATATAGACATTGATTTGAACTGCTTCATCACTAATGATTGATCCCTCCTCCAGCCACCACCAATGTTGCATCCAATATTCTATACATTTCAAATAACTTAAGATTTTTCTGATTTTATTATATCAATGAATTGACCCCTCCTCTATTCACCATTTATCTTGCATAAAACATTTTATTGGTCTAAATATATTTCTAATACATTTTTATGTCTATCCAATATATTTTTATGTCCATTCCATAGTAGTATTTCCTGGAAGAGTTTATATCTAATGGCGGTGAATGATCCCTCCTCCATTCACTTTTAATCTTGCACAACAAATTAGCCCCACCTTCCCCTGGTTTTAATAAGTCTCTTCATAAGAGAAATAAAATAATAATTTTTCCTCCTCTTCCATTCTCTTCACCTCTCCTGAATCTTTTTTTTAATATTCCTTTATTTTAATTTTTCATTAGTGCATACAGTATAGACAAAATTCAGTTGAAGTAGAAAAGCATAAAAATTGTTATCCGCTCATACCATCCCCTTTGCTTTTCCTCCCCTCCCCTCCTCCCACCTCACTTTCCACCCCCCGTTCACAGTTGGGTTGTATCTTGACACACTTATGTCTTCCCCTCTTAACCATCTTCCCCTCGTTTTATTTAACCAGTGCCTCCCTAAATCCTGGGTCCTCCCACTCTAGCCATTTACCCCACACTTTTTCGAAAATTTTACTTTTCCCCCTTCCAAGGTATACCATTCTTTCCCTCACAATGGTTGCTTGCACCCTCTCCTGCCAGCTCCTTAAAGACGGTGGGTTGACATCCTTCCATTTTGAAGTAATTTGTTTCCTCGCCTGATATAAGCACTTCTCCACTGCCAGTCTCCTGTATCCTATCCCTTTCCCCCTTCCAGATAGCCCAGGATGCACAGGATCGGGTCCCCAACCAACACCAGCCCAAAGACCCGGTTGATCTTATCGAGGACCTCGCTCCAATACCTGTGCAGCCTGGGACACCTCCACATCATATGAATCAGGTCACCGGTCGCCCCCCTGCATCTTGTGCACAGTGCGTCCCGGCGACCCCCAAATTGGCATAGCCTTTTGGGGGTATAGAGGGTCCTATGGAGAATATTCAGTTGGGTCCAGTTCCGTGGCGCCGAAAAGGTTATCCTGTTTGGCAGAGCCACAATGCTCTTCCACTGGCTGTCTGTTAACACCCCCACATCTACTTCCCATTTTGTTTTTACTTGGTTCATTAGGTCCATTCCCCTCCCACCCTCTGGTATATGTCCGAGATTAAACCCCTCTGAGCGGGTGCATACAGGACTCTCTTCAAGAAGGGAATCTCGCACCACCTTGGGCTCCCTTCCTGTCTGAACTGGGCTGAAATGGCATGCCTCAGCTGCAGATACCAAAAAAATTCTTTATTTGAAATACCGCATTCTTCCCTCAGTTCCTGGAAGGTTTTCAGATCATTTCCTCCAAATACCTGCCTCAAACTCACTAACCCCCTCCTCTTCCAGTTTTGAAACCCCTCTAATTTGGCCAGTTCCGGTAGTTTCTCGTTGTCCCATAGTGGTGTAAATTCATTAAACCCCTGGTATCCCAATAGCACTGTAGCCATTCGCCAAGTCTTCAATATTAACGTTCCTAGTGGGCATTGGTTCAGAGTCCCCACTGATTCCGCCTCCAATGCTCCCAGCCAAGACAGGTGAGGTGTACAAGCTCGTAGGGGGCGTAAGCTATAATTTGTGCCAGATGCACTCATCTCCCCTCCCCCTAGTTGTTGCAGCTGGGCTGCCAAAAAATACGTCCATGGGTGTGGGACCCCCAGCCCTCCCCTATCTTTGGGGAGCTAGAGATATCTCAGCCCAATCCTAGCCCTTTTACCCTTCCATATCAGCTCTCTAAAGAGTCTCTCTATCCTCTTGAACCACACCCCTGGGATCCATATAGGGGCGTTATGGAGGACATACAGGAGTTGCGGAAGCCAAATCATTTTCACTAGGTTACTCCGGCCCGTTACTGTTAGGGGGAGACACTTCCAACTATTTATTTTCATCCTGAATTTTTTCAATAGAGGTTCCAGATTCTTTGCTATATAGTGTCTAGGGTTTATTGAGACCTCTATGCCCAGGTACTTGAAGGAAGTCACTATCTGCAGGGGAGGCATACCTTCCGGTAAATTCTCTATTCCTCCATCTATTGGGAGGAGGGGCGATTTTTCCCAATTCACCAGGAGGCCCGACCAAGATCCAAATTTATTCACCAGCTTCAATGCCGTTACGAGCGACCGACCTGTGTCTCCTAGATAAAATAAAATGTCGTCTGCAAACAACGACACCTTTTCCTCTCCAACATTTCTTCTAAACCCTCATATCTCCCCCTCTTCCCTTACTGCTATCGCCAAGGGCTCTACTGCCAAGGCAAACAACAAGGGGGACAATGGACAACCCTGCCTCGTCCCCCTTGTTAATGGAAAATAACCTGAGAGCCTCTGGGCTATCTTTACTCTAGCCCTAGGGTTCTGGTATAAAAGACCCACCCAACTCAAAAACCCCGGTCCTATGTTGAACGCCACCAAGGCCTCCCACAGATACCTCCATTCCAAACTGTCGAAGGCCTTGGCGGCGTCCAAAGACAACACCGCCCTCGAGCCTGTCTCTTCAGAAGGCACCTGCAGATTTAAAAACAACCTCCTGGCTTCGGACATAGATGTTGGCATCACTCCCCTGCTTATTGCATCGTTAAGGGTCACCAGTAGCTCCGGAAGCAGGACCCCTGCATATTCTGAGTATATTTCATTTGGTAGCCCATCCGGACCCAGGGTCTTGTGCTTGGGGGCCTCAGTTACTGCATCTTCCAATTCTTCCAAGGTTATTGGTGAGTCTAACAATGTTTTATCTTCCTCAGTTAGCTTTGGGACATTTAGGTTCTTCAGAAAGTCTTGTATTTCCCTTTCCTTATTCTCCACCTTTGACCTATATAGCTCCATATAATAGTTTTTAAAGATATTTATTATTTCTACCGGGCACCTGGTGGTCCTCCCCCCGGGGTCCCAAGAGAGTCGACATTAAATGCCTGCCTCTCCTGTGAACGCACCAAGAGGGCCAACATGCGCCCGGCTGATCCTCCTTCTTCATATTGGGCTTGGCCCAGGAAGAACCTCTTGGTTTCCGCCCTCTTAAGGGACGTTGTCCGGTAGATCCCCTGGGCTTCAATCCAGATATCCAGGTTTTCCAGTGTAGGGTCTTCCACATAGGCCCTCTCCACTTCCTTTACCCTCTATATTACCTTTTGTTCCCATTCCACACTTAATTTATTTGTTTTTGAAATTTGGTGTATCAGGACCCCTCTCAAAAAGGCCTTGAGGGCATCCCACACTAGACCCTGGCTGACCGTACCTCTATTTATTTGTATAAATTCTTGTAGTTTACATATTATGTGTTCTTTTGGAGCTATTAGTTTTAACCATTGTGGATTGAACCGCCAGTCCCTACCCTGAGGGTCTTCATCCATCTCTACAATTACAACCACCGGGGAATGATCGGATAAGCCCCTTGCTTCATATCTAACATTTACCACCCTCTTAACCAGTTCATCATTCCCCAAGGCCAGATCTATCCTCGAGAGTGAAGTGTTGGCACCCGAGTAGCAAGAAAAGGCTCTTATTCCCGGATGGCGTTCCCGCCAGATATCCCTTATTCTGGTTTCTCTTAATATTTCATATAATGGGGATCCCGGTGAAGAACGCCTCCTCCCTCTCGAGGAGTACCTGTCCATCTGGGTATTCATAACCATATTGAAATCCTCCAACCATAGTACCGGAATACAGTGTGTAATGCAATCAGCGCTGCTAGTGAAAGGAAAAAAACACATGTAATTAAATGAAGATAAAAGTCCGACTGCTCGCTGAACATCCAAGGTGATCAACATCTAAAACTCATAACAAAAAAACAGAAGCAGCGCAGTCATTAAAATAGTAATATAAAGTCCAAGATGTATGAAAGAGATTGCAGTCTATTCCACCAGTGCTCAGACGGTTAAACCACAGACGGTGAGACAAATCCTCCACCAACATCTACTGTGCTCACCTCCCAGTTTGACCCCAGTTTCACTAGAGGGTCAAACTCATATTGCAATTGTAGTGACAAATCACGTCCAGATCTCCAGATCTCAATATCTCCACTCCGCACAGCTCATCACAAATCGGGCGGCCAATGGTAGTATATATGTGTGAGAAGGAAGATATACTAAATGCAGACTGTCTCATATAAAGTTTAAATTTTATTAAAGCACAGTCTACTCACATAACACTGATAAGATGCGTGCATTCAGGAGAAATCACCGAAGGGTCTCCCTGCTGCTAATCCTGACAGTTTCAGGTAAGCCCTCCCGGGTGTCTTTCCCACGCTCCTCACAGCGGCAGCGGGTGACGTTCGAATCGGTCCTTTCCCCGCTCCGTGAGTATTTACATCGCACACAGACACTTTCTCCTTTTACTGAATGTTCCGATACACATGTTCCTCCGATTTTTAATACTGCCATATTTAATATTGCCATTTTTAGTTTTAGTTTACATACATATTCGGCACATATTTTTGTTTTGATTGTTTTTATTGCTTAAATAATTTTAATAAATGTGTAACAGAGTGTGTGTCATATTTGAGTAGTGCATCGAGAAGTATGATGACTGTTTATATGGAGCTGGAGTACCAATATGGCTGCCGCCGATCATGTGACCGTTGGGTTATTAACATGGTATAAAAAGTCGGAGAGTGCACTAAGATGGCGCCACCTCCGATGATGTCTCTATGACGAAACGCGTAAGACGGAGCCAGAGAGCGTCATACACACTTCTGATAAACCACTCGGTGGAATGCATGGAACTTCCGGTTTCCATGCCTCATACTTCTTGATATTCTGCACTATGAAGTCTTTTTATTGCATGTAACCACATTGGACCATCTGCATTGAGCCGCCAGAACTGTCTTGAAGGGCTGGGATAGGAGATTTCTCCGGTCACACTACTGATCCTGGATACAAGGGGCTGGTGGTTGGGGGTGTGTGTGGAGGGGAGCACGATTACATCTTTGCCTTACCTGCTCCACCTTTCCACCCCCACCACATATTGAACTATTTTACCCCCTTGTTTGGATTGCCTGAGTATTGTACTGTCTACCATTGCCAGCATAAGGTCTTAAAGCAACTTTACTGCTTTACTGCAAAAAAGCACTCATCCTTTTTTCTGCATTGCTGTTAATAAGCATTTTCGTTGTTCCTAGCACTGTTTGAGTAGTGTTATGCACAGTCCCTGCATGACTTTAAATGGTTTATGAGTTTGCCTATATTTTATTATCTAATTTATAATAATTGCACATTTTTGAATACTGTATCTATTTATATCTGGTATCACCATTCACATACCTAGTCTATTTACTCGTGCACATTCACTATACCACAAGACACTTTGCAAATAATTTGTTTTTTGCACATAATTTGGCAGCGCCACACCCACTACACTTTGTTTATTTCGCTATTCCTGAGAATCCTTCTCAGGTCTTTGTGGAGGCAGCAGCCATCTTTTTCTTTTTTTTTTTTTTTTCTCTTTTAATACCACCAGCAACGCCATACCACACACCCCCTTTTTAAATATCCTGAGATATGTTCAATGGCACTCAGGGAGTAATTTCAGGCTCCCAAGTTTCTATAGCAATGTCCAACAACCCTTTAGGATGCCTCCCATACAGGAGTTCAAAGGGTGAGAACCCCATGGAAGACTGTGGGACCTCTCTAATGGCAAACAACAGGTATGGCAGTAGGCAATCCCAATCTCTTACATCTTTAGCCACCACCTTCTTGAGCATACTCTTGAGGGTTTTGTAAAACCATTCTACTAACCCATCTGTCTGAGGGTAGTAAACTGAGGTATGCAAATGCTTAATACTGAACAATTTGCACAATTCTTTCATCACCTTTGACATGAAGGGAGTCCCTTGGTCGGTTAGAACCTCCTTTGGGATCCCAGTATGGGTAAACATGTGGAACAACTCTTTGGCGATGGTCTTGGAGGAAGAGTTTCTTAAGGGAACAGCCTCGGGATACCGGGTGGCATAGTCCATGACAACTAGGATGTACTGGTAGCCTCTGGCAAACTTTACTACTGGCCCTATCAGATCCATGGCAATTCGGTCAAAAGGAATCTCAATCACAGGCAATGATACCAGTGGGCTACGGTAATGGAGCATAGGGGCTACCTTTTGACACTCAGGACATGGCTCACAATAGTTTTTCACATCAGCATGTATCCCAGGCCAGAAGAAGCATTGTATGATGCGTTCTTTTGTCTTTTCATAGGCCAGATGGCCATGCAGAGGAAGTGTATGGGCCAGGTTCAGCACTGTCCTCCTATAGGAGCCAGGCACTACGAGTTGTTCTACAACCTCACCTCGAATTTTATCAACCCGATACAACATGTCATGGTTAACCACCGTATAAGTAAACACATTTCGAGCCTCGGGGCTACCAGGGTCCCATTGTTTACCTTCACATTTTTCTAGGCTTGTGCAAGAGTAGGATCCTGTTACTGGGCGGTCCCGAAGTTGTCCAGAGAAACCTCTAGCTCCGGCACGCCGGCAACTCAGGGTCTCAGGGGTCAACTCCGGTTCACCCGCATAGACTGCTAGGGGAAAAGACACATTTTTATAAGCGGTCACCCCTACAGCATTTTTAGCAACCTTTGGTTCAAAGGGGTTGGTGTTCCCCCTTCAGTCCCACAAAGAAGTCCAGGCTCAAGGTCATTCTCTTTCACACTGCAAAGTTCCTGGAACAGTGGAAAGTCTCTCCCCAATATTACACTGTGCACAGCCACTTCATGGCAAACAGATCCTGAGCTGGTTTCAAAGGTCACCAGTGCTGTGGGGTAATTCTTATAGTCGCCATGCACACATACCACTCCTACCTGATGCTGGGTCAGCGGTTCAGGGTCCGCCAGCCGGGAATGGACCAGGGTGACCAGACTTCCAGAGTCCAGGAGGGAACGTACACTTTTTCCCCTTATCGTTACAACAGAGCTTAGTATGCCCAGATCAGTGACCAGGCCCGGGCGAGCGAGCAGTGACATGCGTCGGACTACATCATACTCCACAGGCTCAGGATTCAAGGGACACTTGGCAGCGATGTGACCCCACTCACTGCACCGCCAACACTGGGGATGCCCACGGGTTCCTCTGGGGCTTCCCAGACGGGGTCTTTCAACAGGGCGTGATGCTCCAATCATTCTCGCAGGCCTTTCAGGACTTCCTCTTTTCAGCTTTACCAACTGTGTTGCTGGAGTTGACCGGGTGGCCACAGGAGGGGGTCTTTTGACCATCAGGGATTGTGAAACTGCAGACCCAGCAACCAGGTCTTCTGCCGCCAAGTAGCGTTCCAACAGCTCAACCAGAATCCTTTGAATTTGGATCAGATTGCCTCACCCACCTCTGCAACTCAGGAGGTAGTGCTCTCAGGAACCGATCCATTGCAACTCTTTCCACTATTTGGAGCCCTGTGAGTATCTCAGGCTGCAGCCACCGTTTGACCAGGTTGATTAGGTCATACATTTGGGAGCCGGGGGATCCATCTGCTCTTACTGCCGCGGTGACCCCCAGATGGCGCTAGATCTCAGGTTTTAGTTTGTCATAATCTTGGGCATCCTCAGTGAACAAGTCAAAGTATGCCTTTTGGGAGTCGTCTGCTAACTGTGGGGCCATCAGCGCGGCCCAGTGGTCTTTAGACCAGGCTTGCCCCTCAGCAGTTCTCTCAAAAATACATAGGAAGACTTCCACATCATCCTGGAATGTCATTTTTTTGTAGAAGGTGACTTTTGGTGCCTGGCAGGATGTCACCAGGGGACCCTGTGGAGACAATTGCAGTCATGGGCTGACATCCATTTGAGTATTTCTGCTAAGGCCTGTTAGTCTTTCTCCACGGCCTGAGCCAAAGCAGCGACTTGAGCCCCAGTTGTCTGAGCCAGGGCAGCCATAGCTTGCTGGCTGGCTGCTTGGGCTTGCTGCTGCTGAGCCGCCTACATTCTATTTGTTTCTTGTTGTTGTGCAGCAGCTTGCTGGCTGGTTGCTTGTGCTTGTTGCTGCTGAGCAGCCAACAGTCTATTCGTGTCTTGTTGTGCAACATTACTCTGGAGCAAGACCTTTACCAAGTCCTCCATTCTGCAGGTTCATAAATTACACTGCAGTACACTGTTCACACAGCTTATTTCAATGCAGTCTTTTAACAACAGATATACAGTGTAGCCAGCAAACTTGCCTTTCAGCATGGATCAGTAGAGGGCTTGCACGCATCCGTTTCCACCAATTGTGGGTGATTAGCTTCAAGTGGAGAGCTTCTCAAACATGTAATCCAGCCGTATGTCAGGTTAAGGGCTTCCTGCCCATGTTTTTTCATTCAGCTAATAAGGATAACAGCAAGGCTTCCCTCACAGGGGTAGAAAAACAGTCCTGGCTAACAGATAGACCTCACTGGGTCTGCTTCAGTCCTGCAGGCATGTTCACTCACAGCCTGCTCCTTGTCTCTCAGCACCACCACTGATTACACCCAGGTCAGGCAAAATTATACCCCAGCTGGGGAGGAAGGTGTGACTAGTACTTAAACTCTTGCTGCCTACAAACCTCTCCCTGCCACCCACTTACCTTAAGGATTTCAAGATTCTACGTGGCAGATATACTCCATCAATAACTGACATGGGCTGTTTGTCACAATATATATATATATATGTACACTATACTGGGAGACTGGGCCGCAGGGCAGTATTCGAACATGATAACGACCCCGAACACACTTCTAAGACAACCACTGCCTTGCTGAAGAAGCTGAGGGTTAAGGTGATGGACTGGACCTAAACCCTATTAAACATCTGTGGGGCATCCTCAAATGGAAAGTGGAGGTCTCTAACTTCCACTAGCCCCGTGATGTTGTTATGGAGGAATGGAAGAGGACTCCAGTGGCAACCTGTGAAGCTCTGGTGAACTCCATGCCCAAGAGGGTTAAAGCAGTGCTGGAAAATAATGGTGGCCACACAAAATATTGACACGTTGGGCCCAATTTGGACATTTTCACTTAGGGGTGTACTCACTTATGTTGCCAGCAGTTTAGACATTAATGGCCGTGTGTTGAGTTATTTTGAGGGGACAGCAAATTTACACTGTTATACAAGCTGTACACTCACTACTAGCAAAGTGTCATTTCTTCAGTATTGTCACATGAAAAGTTATAATAAAATAATTACAAAAATGTGAGGGGTGTACTCACTTTTGTGAGATACTGTATATAGATCTTGTGCATGCTTTGGCCAATCAGTGAGTGTCATTCCCCGCAGTCTTGCACTGCATTATGGGGGTGCTCGAATTTGCCGCGAATGCTCCATAATGTTCTAAATGCGGCAAATGGGCGAACATGGGCCCATCCCTAAAAGACTTTTGGTAATATAGTGTATCATAAAAAATTAAATATATCCTTAAAGTCAATTCAGTAAAAAAATACATACATTTTTTATTTATCTCATAGTACAGGCTTTGAATATTGAGTGAGCAATCAGCGCTACCTACAAAAAAAAGTTCCTTTTATGCTTATAAATACTCAATCTCTGCGTGAACAAACCTCTATATATCTATCAGTTGCTGCTGTACACTACTTAGTGATTCTACCACACTAAAATCAGAGATACTGTATATGCAACTTAATACAATGAAACTCTACTGATCAAATCTATAAACAGTGATAATCAAATACAATATATATAATAAACAGTGCATAAACCAAACACAAATGAAAAGTCCATCTTCCTTTACAGAATCAAAAGTGTAATCCCTTCACCGGGTGAAATGCCTGCTCACTTCACAATAGAAAGTCAGAACTCATATGCTGTCTTGAAATGGGTAGGGCTGAGGGGGTGGTATTGAACATTAAAACCAAACACATTAAACCTCATAAATAATACAACATGACACAAATTATTTTCATTGGAGTAATATGGCCATAGCTTTATTAAAAAAACAAAATATAAAAAATAACAATAATATGATTTAGACACCAATTCTTCAAAAAACATACAAGAATTTTGATACAACCTTTAAAGCCAGTTCCTTGACAGTGCCACCCAATAACATGTTATAAACCGGTACCAGCCACCATCCATCGATAACCAGCTTGGTGGGTACAGATCAGTCATTTTTTACACATTATTCATCTGGAATATCCTGTTCCGTTGTAAACCCGTACCGGCCACCAGCCATCTACAACCAGCTCAGTGGGTAAATACCAGTAATTTTTACACCATTATTGACCTGGAATAAACCTCAGTACTTCCTTCATAAACACCACATAATCATACATATTTGTGACCTTTAAGGTTAAACCACTTGTCCACGCATTACCAACGATCTTACTTTTTTGGCACCTTCAAGGACTGGCCAATGCTGTGACAAAAGTACAATATGCCGCACAAGTCCGCCATTCTCTTTGAATACCTCAGTTCCCCAAACCTATGCACTTTCAATCATACCCATCTCCATGCATTTACCAAGAGGGTGGGTGGGTGGCCCAAATTGCTCACCACACTGTCTGTTCCTCCTTGAAGTTTCCCTAAGCTATGACCACTTCCTCCCTGCTCCATACATCATATCCTTAAACCATTTCTCACCCATTTTTAACCTTTCTCCTTCTTTCCAGCCCATCCTGTCACGTGCCCTTTCTCCTATGTGCTCAGGGCAGCCTTTCCTGCTGATCTCACATGGTGGATCTCCTCCTCCCCCTCCTGGGATGGGTCACTTCATAACAAAAAACGTCCAGGTCGTGTACTCCCTTACTTGATGCTTTCAGGGAAACACTCACTCCTTCCAATCATGGATTTGATTGCTCATTATCCACGTAATTCACCAGATGTAATAAAAAAAAAATCTCTATAGTGCTCAAAAACTTTAACTACCAGCGCAACGGAAAAAAGTGCAACAAACTAGCTGTGGAGCTGCCTGTGTAACAGACTATAAAGTACTGTGAATGATAAGTATTGTGTTTATAAACCGCTCTACCACATGATAAAAGACAGCTGTGAAGTGCCAAAAATCTGTTGTGCAATCAATGTTAAAGCATGTAGAAGACTATGGGACCAAAACTGGTTGAATGCCTATCACACAAATGAATGGTCACTGTGCACCTGTGTGAAGTGCCAATATACATAAGCCTCTTGTACTTCCGCTCTTTGCAACGCAAATGGACCGCAATCGGCGTCCCCTGCACTTACCCACCGCATGTAAGCTTTTTCTTATGTTTTTATGGTTTTAACATTTTAATAAAAGTGAACGTACTTCACCATATTGGCCCCCCTTTCTCTTCCTTCCATCTGGACTTCCCATGTGGGAGAGTGGTGGGTTTAAGAGGTACAGTGGCGTGATCCCCACCTTGGAGGAAGGACAACTTTAACACAGGGATCTCCTACATTACAACGTGCTTTTGATTTCTGTAATGGGAATCATACTGTATGTGTCTGGTGAGTAGGGTGTGCCACTGGGTGCCTGGTGAGGGGTTCGATCCACTGGATATGATGGTGTTCTGAAGACTACCTTAGAGTTGTCACCAACGCCACCTTTATCTCTATGCTTAAGACTGGATGTTCTTTTTTGTACTCAATATTTGCTTTATCTGAGTTCTCATCCAAAACCGGACATTTACCTTGTTCTGGACTGTTTTTTCTGTATGAACTACACATTAATATTTTTTATATTTTTTAATAGTGTTTTGGATTGCATTACAACCCAGAACAAAACAGGGTTCAGGAAAGAATGAATCGTACTCTATGTGAGAGTGAAAGAACCATGCTGTATGATGCAGATATGCCATCCACATACTGGGGGAGGCAATTATGACTGCATGTCATCTCCAAAATCGACTACAAGGAAAATCAACTGAAAAAAAATTGAAAAGCCCCAAATTTGAACCTTCTAAAAAATTTTGGTGTGCAGTTCAGTGTGTTCAAAATTTTGTGAACTAACACAAACTGAGGAAAATTCCACATCAGTGTCACGTGAAGAGAAGCTATGAAGTCACACTAAAATAGAAATTAACACAGACGATCCAAATACTGTAAAAGAAGAAACCAGACCACTAGAGGCTTCAATCAGGAAATCCAAAAGAAGTAATAAAGTGTCATGAATCTTCAGTAACATTCATGTCTTGTCTGTCTGCTTACCTCTCTGCTTGTGTTCAGCTTAGACACCGTGCACCCCTCACCTGTGTGCTTAAGTAATCTTCCCTCAGCAGGGCTCCACCCCAGTCTCTAATTAGGAACATTATATAACACCATGCAGTGCAAGCCAGCGCTGCTGATCAACATTGTGTGTTAGGCTTCTGGTGTGTGTGGTTCCTGCCGTGTGCTCTTTGTCTGATTCCGTTTACTGACCTTGGCCTATTCCTGTCTGCTTGATACCCAGACCCTGACCTGTTCTTTGACTATTCTTGTCTGCTTATTACCCCGACCTTGGCGTGCTATCCTGTCTGTCCCTGTCTGCTCGTTGTCCTGATCCTTGGCTATCCTACTGACTATCCCTTGTTGTCCTGCACTGCTGCTTCCTCTCTATCCACCAGTAGCCAGCCATGAGCATGAGCTGGGAGACCCTGGGAGCTACGACCTGGAGTCAGTTGCAGTGAAAATCTGCTGGTTCTGAGACTCTGCGCCCTGTGGAAACTCATGCTCTAGCACCCTGTGTAATCTGTGTCTGTGCTCCAGTGGACCTGCTTTCCTGAACCACCCAGAGCTCCATTCGCAGCAGTCAGCTAAGGGTCCAAAACCTTAGCGGTGCGCCCCTAACCCCAGCAGTGTGCACCTGTCACCTGCCATCAGGTGGCCTGACAGATTGATTGGCCATGGACCCGACTGATGTGCTGCTCCCCGCAGATGATCTGCTGCAGGGCATAGTCCACAGGCTTGAGACCCAGGAGTCTAATCCGACCTAGGTGATGCGATTTCTCCAGGATTTGGTTTCCCGGTTTGAGCAGCTTCAGGTCTCCTAAGGACCTCCAACTCGACAACCTCAACCAAAGCCTGCTGCTGCGTCTGTTCCAGTCACAGTCGCAGCCATGAACCCTTTGCATTTACCAGCTTCATCCCGTTACTCTGGGGACTCTAAGGCCTGCAGGGGGTTCCTTAGCCAGTGCACCATTCATTTTGAGCTCCAGCCTCAAAACTTCCTGTCTGATCGGGCAGAGGTAGCCTACATTATTTCCCTCCTGTCTGGCGAGGCTTTAGTGACCCAGTGGTTTCTAGTCTGTCTAGGTTCTTGAAACTCTTTTGGAACATCTTTAAGGAACCAGGTCATTTCTCTTCAGTGGCCAGCGCCCTTTTACGCCTCTGTCAAGAGTCTGTTTCTGTGGGACAGTATGCTCTTCATTTTCGGATTCTAACTGCTCAGATGAACTGGAACAATGAAGCCTTAGTAGCAACTTTTTTACAGGGCCTCTCTGACAAAGTGAAGGGCAAATTAGTGGGAAGAACCATCCCTGCTGATCTGGACAATGTGATCTCCCTGTGTAAGCAGATCGATATTCGCTTTCAGGAGAGGATCCTAGAAAAAAGACGCCAGCACCCTTTGGTCCCTAGTCAGCCTGAGCTCCCCACTCTGCGACCCATGGAGCACCCCCTGCCAGCTAAGGAACCTCCCAAGGCACGCGCTTTTTCGTGACACTTGCTCACTTTGTCTGGGTCTAATACATCTGGGAGGTGGAGTATTGGACCCAGAAACATCACCTTCTTGTCTCCTTCTTTCGGTATTCCTTCATGTTGGCTCTTCTTCTCACTCGGTCTTGGCATATCTGGATTCTGGAGCTGCATCTTCCATGAAACGTACCCTTTCGCCTCTCACCACTCCATTGGTGGTCTCGGCGATCAATGGCACTGTTCTTCCAGGGGGCACTATCTGCTTCCAGACCCTTGCTGTTAAGACGTCGGTAGGAATACTCCACCAGGAGGCGATATCCTTCCTTATCCTACCTAAGGCCTCTACCCCCATCGTGTTGGGCCTTCCCTGGTAACAGCTCCATTCCCCACACGTTGACTGGACTTCTGGGCAGATCCTGGCCTGGGGTTCCCCCTATTTCTCGTCCTACTTACTCAAGGTTGCCCCTAAAGAGAGACTTCCTGTTGCCACCACCTCAGTATCTTCTGCCCTTCCCGCTGCATATATAGCGATTTCCAGGATGTGTTCTGCAAGAAATCAGCTAAAGGGCTTCCTCCTCACAGGTCCTTTTACTGTGCCATTAACCTTGTTCCTGCAGCGACACTGCCCAGGGGTTGTACCTACCCCCTGTCCATCTCAGAGACCCAAGCCATGTCTGAGTATGTCGCTGAAGAACCTAGAGAAAGGGTTCATCCAGAAGTCCTTGTCACCTGTGGGAGCAGGATTCTTTTTTGCTGCCAAAAAGGATGGTACCTTAAGGCCCTGCATTGATTATCAAGGTTTAAATGCGGTGACAATCAAGAACTGATACCCCTTACCCTTAATATCTGAACTATTCGACAGATTGAAAGGTGCCTCCATTTTTACCAAGTTGGATCTCAGGGATGCTTACAATCTGATCCGGATAAGGGAAGGTGACAAAAGGAAAATCGCGTTCAACACTAGAGATGGGCATTACAAATACTTGGTTATGCCCTTTGGGCTGTGTAATGCCCCAGCTGTGTTCCAATACTTTGTCAACAAAATCTTCAGGGATCTGCTTTATCAGTTTGTTGTCATCTGGACATCCTCATCTTTCCAGAAAATCTGCTTGTCCAAAGAAACCATGTCTGGATTGTACTTCAGGCAAAATAACCTGTATGCCAAGCTGGAGAAATGTTCTTTTGAATGTTCTGAGGTCCTGTTTCTGGGTTGTTCTGTCTCCAGTTTGGGGCTCCATATGGATCCTGGAAAGGTCTCGTCCATTACCAACTGGCCTCTTCCTGCCAGCCTTAAGGCCACACAGTGATTTCTTGGGTTCACCAATTATTATAGGCAGTTCATTAAGAATTATTCTTTGATTGCTGCGCCTCTTATTGACTTGACCAAGAAGGGCGCGAATGCCAAAGAATGGTCTCCTGATGCTGTCTTTGTTTCTGGACCTCTCTTGAGGAGACCTAATCCTAGGGATCCATTTTTTGTTGAAGTGGATGCTTCTTTGATCGGAGTGGGAGCAGTGCTTCTTCAATCCTTTGAGGAGAAACGTCAACCATGTGCGTTTTTCTCCAAAAAAAATTATCAGGCAGAGAAAAATTATGCCATTGGCGATCGGGAACTTCTTGCAATTAAATTGGCATTAGAGTGGTGTCATCTCTTGGAAGGTTCCCCTCACTCCATAACATTTTTCACTGATCATAAAAATCTGCAGTACTTACAGAATGCCAAATGACTGAATCCCAGACAAGCCAGGTGGAGCCTTTTCTTTTCCTGTTTTAATTTCACTATTACGTACAAACCGGCTACCCACAACAGTCGGGCTGATGCACTCTCTAGGTCATTTGACACGCTGGATGAGGAGCCCACCTCTGAACCTGAGCTGATCATTCCAACCGCATGCATTCTTACCCATTCTACCACTCTGGATTCAAAAAATCCTCCTGGCAAGACCTTCGTCCCCACTGAACTAAGAGCTAAGATCCTTCGTTGGGGACATGATTCCAGGGTGGCAGTCCATGCTGGGTTCCTCCAATCCTTTCTGCTCATCAGTCGCCACTACTGGTGGCCTACTCTCCATTTGGATGTTAAAGGCTACGTTAAGGCTTGTCATGTCTGTGCCCAGTCTAAGTTCTCCACACAAGCTCCTGCTGGTCTCCTCATGCCCTTGCCCAATCCTAAGGAGCCCTGGTCTCACATTGCCATGGATTTTATCACTGATCTTCCACCATCTGAGAATAATACGGTAATTTGGGTGGTAATGGACCGGTTCTCCAAGATGGCTTATTTTGTCCTTGTTTCTGGTCTCCCTTCTGCTCCTGCTTTGGTCCCCATTTTTGTTTGAGAAATCTTTCCCCTCCATGGGGTTCCTTCCCATACAGTTTCAGACAGGGGTGTTCAATTTACATCTCGCTTTTGGAGAGCCTTTTGCAAATCCCTCAATATTGTGCTGGATTTCTCTTCTTCTTCTTCTTACCACCCTCAATCCAATGGACAGATTGAGAGGGTTAATCAGGAGTTAGAGGTCTTTCTCCAAACCTTAGTCAGTCTGCTCATCATGATGATTGGTCATCTCTACTCACGTGGGCGGAATTCTCTCACAATAATCATGTTAACATCAGTTCTCAGAAGACACTCTTTCTCACGGTTTATGGAAGATACCCTCAGCTCCCTCTTCCCATGACCTGTTCTCCAGACATTCCAGCTTTGGCCATGGTTCAACAATCATTCAAGTCTCTTTTGGGGTGATTTTCATGATTCCCTCCGGGCAGCTGCTGATAAAGTTAAAGGTTTTGTTGACCGTCACAGGCATAAGCCGCTTCTCTACAGCCTGGGGACAAAGTCTGGCTTCCACCAGGAACATCAAGCTTCGGGTTCCTTCTCTGAAGTTTGCCCCAAGATGCATTGGCCCGTATACTATAATTGCTAAGCTTAATCCAGTTTGTTTTAAACTTCAGATCCCTAAAACCATCAGGATCTCAAACTCTTTCATGTTTCCCTTCTGAAGCCTTTAGTCCTCAATAAGTTCTCTCATCCACTCCCTACCGCGGTTAGCGGTCTCTGAGGATAGTCGAGAGTACGAGGTTAGTCAAATTCTGCATTTCCAGCTCTGTAAAGGCATTCTTCAGTACCTTGTGCATTGGAAAGGGTTTGGTCCTGAGGAGAGGATTTGAATCCCTGCATCTGAGGTATTTGTACCTCGTCTTGTGAGGAGGTTTCATTTGAGGTTTCCCTCCAAGCCTGCACCCAAGCGGGGGAGGGGGAGGCCTCGTAAGGGGGGGTACTGTCATGAATCTGCAGTAACATTCATGTCTTGTCTGTCTGCTTACCTCTCTGCTTGTGTTCAGCTTAGACACTGTGCACCCCTCACACCCCTCACCTGTGTGCTTAAGTAATCTTCCCCTGCAGGGCCCCACCCCAGCCTCTAATTAGGAACATTATATAACATCATGTAGTGCAAGCCAGCGCTGCCTTCAACATTGTATGTTAGGCTTCCTGTTCGTGTGGTTCCTGCCGTGTGCTCTTCATCGGATTCCGTTTACCAACCTTGGCTTGTTTTTGACTATTTCTGTCTGCTTGATACCCCAACCTTGGCCTGTTCTTTGACTATTCCTGTCTGCTTGTTACCTCGACCTTGGCATGCTCTCCTGTCTGTCCCTGTCTGCTCGTTGCCCTGACCCTTGGCTATCCTACTGACTATCCCTTGTTTTCCTGCACTGCTGCTTCCTCTCTATGCAGCCGTGAGCATGAGCTGAGAGACCCTGGGGGCTGCTACCTGGAGTCAGTTGCAGCCAGGTCCATCCTCACCATCAGAGGCTCTAATGAAAACCTGCTGGCTCTCAGACTCCGCACCCTGTGGAAACTCATGCTCTAGCTCCCTGTGTAATCTGTGCTCCAGTGGACCTGCTTTCCTGAACCACCCAGAGCTCCATTCACAGCAGTCGGCTAAGGGTCCACAACCTTAGCGGTGCACCCCTAATCCCAGCTGTGTGCACCTGTCACTTGCCATCAGGTGAACTGACATAAAGGCATCCCAGCCAAACGTCTGTCCTATGTTGCATGCATAGCATTAAAACCAGAACCAGATTCATTGTATGAGATGCAAAGACTTCAAACTCATGAGAAACAAAAGTGGATCAGAGCTGCTGATGAAGATCGCAAATGCTTTGACAAAACAGCTGACAAGTAGTGTTGAGCGAGCCCGGACTGTAAAGTTCGGGTCCGTACCAAACTTTGGGGTGTCCGGGACCCAGACCCCAACCCGGACTTTTCAAAAAAAAGTCCGGGTTCGGGTCCGGGGTTCTGGTAATTTTACCAAAAGTTCTGAAAATTGCTGTAAAAAAGTCCAGGAAAGTCCTAGAGGTCTGCAAAAGGAAGGAAAATTGGGGTAAGGGTGGGACAAGTGCCCTACAAAGAAATGGGGACAGGGAAATAACTAAAAGCATTTTTAAAAAAATAATTTCATTAAAAAAATCAAAAATGGAGGTGGATGTGGACCATGTTCAAACTGTGTCTGAAAAGTATTAATTAACGGTAGAAGCCATATAACTGTACTAAAATCATCTTCAAACTGTGTCAAAAAAGTATAAATAAGCCAGGAGAACCCATATTACTGTTCTGCAAACATCTGGAAACTGTGGGTAACACTTTAGCTAAAACCGGGACAAACCCATATCACTGTTCTGCAAACATCTGGAAACTGTGTGTAACACTTTAACTAAAACCGGGACAAACTGAACTACTGTTCTGCAAACATCTGGAAACTGTGTGTGACACAGGTATGGGTTTGTCCCGGTTTTAGCTAAAGTGTTACACACAGTTTCCAGATGTTTGCAGAACAGTGATATGGGTTCTCCCGGCTTATTTATACTTTTTTGACACAGTTTGAAGATGATTTTAGAACAGTTATATGGCTTCTACCGTTAATTAATACTTTTCAGACACAGTTTGAAGATGGTCCACATCCACCTCCATTTTTGATTTTTTTTATGAAATTATTTTTTTTAAAAAGCTTTTAGTTATTTCCCTGTCCCCATTTCTTTGTAGGGCACTTGTCCCACCCTTACCCCCATGTCCTTCCTTTTGCAGACCTCTAGGACTTTCCAAGGCTTTTTTTCTAGCCATTTTTGTGCCTAAAAGTTCGAGTCCCCATTGATTTCAATGGGGTTCGGGGTCCGGGACAAAGTTCGGGTTCTGTCCGGACCCGAACCCGGACTTTGTCCCGAAGTTCGGCCGAACCAGCAGAACCCGGACTTCCAGAAGTTCGCTCAACTCTACTGACAAGAAATACATTTATCAAACTGAGACCTGAAATGGGACTAATATAAGGAGTAGTTGTTGAGTAGGGGTGTTGGAATACAGAATTGTATTTTATGCAACAACTACTGTACATCAGTATTTATTTGAGATATATTCTTTAGCCAGTAAATGGCACTGTTTATTAGTTTGTAGCTGTATCTAAACTTGATGTCCTTTCTCTGAAATACAATTTCCTGTTTCCTGTCTGCAGTAAAGCAGCAACGTCTGTGGACTGTGCATTGTCTGTTCTGTAGGGCTATATACAGAATTTCTAATAATAGTCAAGGTATACTTGTTAGCATGGATAGCTGATTGTTATACCTGTACTTTTCAACGGGTTAGCACTTCTGCCTAGCAGCACTGAGGTTCTTGGTTCGCATCCCAATCATGTTGTGATATGGTCATGTATGGTCTCTTTAGTATGAGCTTTAGTTAAAGTGGTTGTAAAGGCAGAAGGTTTTTTTTATCTTACTGCATTCTATGCAGTACGATAAAAATCCTTCTGTGTGCAGCAGCCCCCTTCAGCCCCCTAATACTTACCTGAGCGCCATCTATATCCAGCGATGTTGCAGGAGTGTCTCGGCTGCCAGGGACTCCCATCCTCATTGGCTGAGACAGTGCAGTGCCATTGTCTCCCGCTGTCAAAGTCAGTCAGCCAATGAACTGAGAATGGGGACAGGGCTGGGCCGCAGCTCTGTGTCTGAATAAACACAGGGATCTGCAGCTTGGCTCGGGTGCTCCCATAGCAAGCTGCTTGCTGTGGGGCACTCAGTAGGAGGGAGGGGCCAGGAGCACTAAAGAGGGACACGAGAAGAAGAGGATCTGGACTGCTCTGTGCAAAACAACTGTACACAGCAGGTAAGCATAACATGTTTTTATTTTTAAACAAAAAAAAACGAGAATTTACAATCACTTTAAAGGAACTCTTGACTTTTGGAAGCATGGCTTAAGGTTAGTTGCTACTGTGGGGACTATGCTCCATAAATATTCAAGGAAATGCATTAGCTTCCCAAAGTGAAGGGGGTCTGGAAGGAGTACTTTAATAATTTTCCCTGGGATTAATAAAGTATTCTGAATCTGAATCTTACATAAGGGTGCAAGGAAAGGTCACACAGAAATCTCATTCAGCTGATGCAAACATTTCCAGCCTCATGAGGATTTTCCCAGCCTCCCGCTTTATTTCTAGTGACTGTCACAGTGTAAGGAACCTCCTGGGGCCATTGGAAGGCCAATGCGCGGGCGCACATAGCGTGTGTGCGGGAGCGCGTGCGTGTACCCGCAGGAGCGCCGGCATTGGCGCCAAAACGCCCATTTAAGCCCTCTGCACCCTGCAGTCAGTGCTGTCCGTTCGACAGCATTCCGGTTCCCATGACCCCAGTGTTTATTCTAAGAGACTTCCTGTATCTGTGACCCCGGCTTCCTGTTTTGCCTGCTGCCTGCCCTGACCTTTAGCCTGCCTACAACTACGCTTCTGCCTGACCCCTTGTACCTCTGTTGCCCGCACGTTGCCGACCGTGCCAGTACCCGACTATCCGCCAGCCTGAACCACCTGTACCGCACTGCCAGCTTGTTACCGACCCGGCCTGAACCACCACTCTTCTGCCTGCACAAGCTCCTGTGGACCTTCACCTACCATCTGTGACCAAGTCCAGCCCTCGTGCTCCCCTGTGCTCCAGAGCTCCCTGTCTCCACTATCAGGGGCTCTCGAACCAGGGCCGTAAGAGAGGTTGCCCCCGCATAAGTCAGACTCAACCACCAGGTACGTGACAGCAATGGATAGCCATGCCCGAGTCTGCGCTGGGGCCCTCTACCATGGAGGGACTGTGTGTTCATCTTGCCGGCTTGTCTCAAGCAGTAAAAGACCTCCGGGAAGAATATACCCGCTTGGAAAGACAAGTCCAGGATCTGGCCTCACCAGCAGCCAATCCCGGCCAAGCTTCATCCCACATCTTGGTAACCCTTCCTACAGAACCCAGGGTGCCCATGCCCGAGCGGTTTATGGGGGACCGCTGGAAGTTTTGGGAATTTTGTAACTCCTGTGAGTTGTACTTTGCTCTGCAACCCCGTACCTTTTCCCTGGAGTCAACCAAAGTGGTCCTCGTGATCTCGCTCCTTCTGGATGTGCCTCAGGCCTGGGCTCACCGATTACTGGAGCAGAAAGCCCCAGAGACCTCAAGTCTGGATCAGTTCTTTCAAGCCATGGCCCAGCTGTATGAGGATCCCCACCAGACCACAACAACAGAAACAGTACTTCATGCGCTCCAGCAGGGCCACCATACAGCAGAGGAGTATGTCTCAGAGTTCAGGCGATGGAGCGCTGATACAGCCTGGAATGATGTGGCCCTCTGTTACCAGTTCCAGCTGGCGCTCTCTGAGCCGCTCAAGGCTGAGCTGGCTCGCATCGGGGTTCCTCACACCCTGGACTCCAATTTGACCACCGCCTGCAGGAACGCAGAGCGGAGAGAGCTGTTGCTCCCCTGCGGCTCACTCAGGAGATATCCAGCTTCCTGGCACCCAGTTCGACCACAACATCCTCCTCCTCTCCTCAGGACCATTCGGAACCACTACAGTATGGGCGTCCCCGCCATTCTCTTTCACCTGAAGAGCGACAGAGGTGCATGACCCTCAACATGTGTCTGTATTGCGGGGATTCAGGACATCTGGTACGGAACTGCCCCACTAAGGCTGGTAAGGGCCTTACCCCAGTCACAGGGGACGTACTATCCCTACCTAATACCAAGTCCCACCTTGTCCTCTTCTTGTCCCTCCAGCTTCCCAAAGGAAGTGTTCAAGTCCCAGCCATCCTGGATTCAGGAGCCTGCAGCTGTTTTGTGGACCTTGCCTTCGCCACCCAGCATCGCATCCCACTCCGAACCAAGGACCATCCAATGGTCATCCGGATGGCTGATGGGTCAACTATTAAGTGACCCACAAAACGCTCCCTCTTCCTGCCAGGATGACGGGGGGTCATATGGAATTCCTACTGTTGGACGTCATCGTGTCCCCCCTATTCCCGGTTATCCTTGGCTTACCCTGGTTCCGGGCCCACTGCCCTTTGATCAATTGGCCTTATTGCCTCAGCCACTGCCTGCCGCAGTCGCCGAAGGACTCCCCAGTTCTTCTCAGCATGGACTCAGACCCCGATCTGGAAACCCGCTCAGTGGTCCCAAAAGCCTACCACGACTACTTAGACGTCTTTAGTAAGAAGGGGGCCGATACCGTACCTCCGCACAGGTCATATGATTGCCCAATCGACCTGCTGCCAGGGGCTGAAGTCCTGTTCGGCTGGATCTTCCCCCTGTCTGAAGTGGAGTTAGTGGCTCTCAAAGTCTACCTGGACTGTCAGGGAGCAGGTGTGAGGCTGAGATGTTAGAGGGCTTCCCTTGCGGCTAAGTGCACAGCTACCCTGGGAATGAGACAGGGGAGCAGCGCCCAAAGGAGCACGGGTTGCCAGCAGGTAATTCCAGAAGACTGGGAAGCAGGAAGTCGCAGGAACAGATGGTAGTTGCTGGCGTGCTTAAGGCTCCGTGGGGAGTCAGCTGGAGACAAGGTCAGAAGACAAGCCGGGGTCATACACAGTTAGATCAGAGGAAGCAGCTGGAACGGTGCACTAGGACCAGGATGCACAGGATTGCAGAGTTGGTAGAGCCAGCAGCGGGACAAGCCAGGAGAATGGTCAAGGAAGCAAGCTGAGGATCAGGACTGGAGAGCAGGTGCAGGGTCAGGACAAGCCGAGTCTGGTAAACAGGAGATCAATCAGAAGAAAACAGGAACACAGGAATCACAGGGTTGCTGAGAGATAATCCAGCAAAGTCCTCTTGTTAGTGACAGGTTTAAATAGCCCAAAGGACGCCAATGTACTTGCTACTACGCGTGTCCGGTGTGTCCCCGCGCATCAGTGCAGGTTCGTTCGTGACGGAACATTCGTTTGTGCGCGTCGCCGCATGCCCGCTCGTGCGGGCGGCCGGACGCGCCCATGTTGGAAATGGGCAGCAGTAGCCGTTCTGGGTCTATTTCCCTGACATGGACGAGAACTTGGAAAAGGGCTTCATCCGGCCCTCCACGTCACCCGCAGGTGCGGGGATATTCTTTGTGGAAAAAAAAGACCACTCACTCAGGTCTTGTATTGATTATCGGGACTTCAACAAGGTCAAAATTAAAAAGCGGTACCCGCTGCCCCTAGTTCCGGAGCTTTTTCAAAGACTTGGCTCGGCTACCGTGTTCACCAAACTCGACCTCCGCGGAGCCTACAACCTGATACGCATACGGGAGGGGGTGAATGGAAGACGGCCTTTAGGACTCACTTCGGCCATTTTGAGTATCTGGTCATGCAATTAGGGCTCTGCAACGCCCCAGCGACCTTCCAGCGTCTGATCAACGATGTCTTCAGAAACTACCTTGACCTGTTCATGGTCGTCTATCTCGATGACATCCTCATCCTCTCCCCCACCCTAGAGGAACACTGCAGGCATGTGAAAAGCGTACTCAGCCGCCTACGAGAACACGGACTATATGCAAAGGCGGAGAAGTGCGCCTTCGAATGTGCTGACATCTCTTTCTTGGGATTTCACATTTCCACAAAGGGCACTACCATGGACCCACAGAAAGTTACAGCCATCCTTGACTGGCCAGCACCAGTGGATAAAAAAGGGGTGCAGCGCTTTGTAGACTTTGCCAACTTTTATAGAAAGTTAATTCGGAGCTTTTCAGCAGTCATCACTCCCATAACGCAGCTTACTAAGCAGAATATCCACTTTGTCTGGACCGCGGAGACACAGGCAGCTTTCCAGTCTCTGAAGAAACTGTTCACCTTCGCCCCCGTTCTGAAGCATCCCGACCCAGCACTGCCCTACATCCTAGAAGTGGATGCCTCGGAGACCGCATTCACGGCGGTCCTCTCTCAGAGACAGGGTCCAAAGGCCCTACTACACCTCATTGCCTTTTTCTCTCGGAAACTTACTCACCCCGAGAAAAATTATAACGTTGGGGACAGAGAGTTATTAGCTATCAAGTCTGCCCTGGAAGAATGGCGGAATCTTCTGGAAGGAGCTGCACACCCTATCTTGGTCTTCATCGACCACAAGAACCTGGATTACCTGTGGACAGCCAAAAGGCTAAAACCTCGCTAGGCTCGATGGGCTTTATCCTTTTCCTGCTTCCAGCTCCACATTACATACAGGCCTGGGTCCAAGAACGTTAAGCCGGACGCCCTGTCCAGAATGTTCCTTGATTCTGTGGAAGCTTCCCCTCCAGATACCATCCTACCAGCTCACAGCTTCTTGCTGGTCCAGGAGGACCTCCTAACACAAATCAGGCAGGCTCTAGCTGGCTCCTCGGTGCCCATAGACTCTGAATTGTCTGTAAAAGACGGGCTGTGGTGGTCGGGTACCCAGATCTTCATGCCTGAGGAGTTCCATCACTTTCTGGTGGCCCCACATGAACGAGGACTGTAAAACCTATGTGGGTGCATGCCCTATCTGTGCTCAAAACAAGACCTAGAGAACCAGGGTCTGGGGGCTGCTGAACCTGTTACCCATCCCTGACCGCCCTTGGTTGCACATTTCTATGGATTTTATTGTTGAGCTACCCCCATCCGCAGGAGTCAACACCACTTTCGTAGTGGTAGACCGTCTCACCAATATGGCACACTTTGTCCCTATGCAAGGTACCCCCTCTGCAGTGGAGACAGCAAAGACCTTCATCAAAGAAATTGTACAGCTGCACGGTATCCCTAATAACAATGTGTCAGATTGAGGAGTACAATTTATGTCCAGGGTGTGGAGGTCTCTGTGTACCATCTTAGGAATTGGACTGGCATTCTCTTCAGCCTACCACCCCAATCAAATGGCCTCCGCTGCTACTCCTCGTACTCTGAGGACGATTGGGTCTCTCTGCTCCCTTTAGCCGAGTTCGCCTATAACAATGCAGTCCACTCTGCCACCAAGCAATCTCCGTTTTGGGCGAATCTCGGCTACCATCCCACATTCCTACCTAACGTTCTGACCGAAAGTTCTGTACCGGCTGTGCAGGAGATCACACAATTCTTGGAAAAGAACAACTGCCTTCTGCAAGAGACCCTCGCGCAAACCCAGGAGTGGGGAACATTCGACAGAGGGAGACGAGGAGAGTTGAACTTGCAACCTGGCGATCGGGTCTGGTTGGCCAATAAGAATCTGAGACTGACATGTTCGTCTAAGATATGAGGTCCTAGATACATCGGACCTCTACCAGTCAAAAGAAAAATTAACAATGTGGCTTATGACCTAGACCTCCCTCCTTCACTTAGGAGTTCATCCAGTCTTCCATGTAAATCTGCTCAAGCCAGTGACTAAGGACCCCTTCCTGGGGCGGAAAACGGCTCCACCAGAGCCAGTCCTGGTAGACGGAGAGGAGGTGTTCGAGGTGGAAACTATCCTGGACTGCAGAAGGAGAGGGGGCATCACCCAATTCCTAGTAAAGTGGAAGGGATATGGACCTGAGGAGAGCTCTTGGGAACCTGAAAACAATCTACATGCCAAGGAGCTGGTCAAGACCTTCTGGAGGAACAACCCGATCAAGAGAGCCCGTTTGGGCATCCGGAGGCTGCCCTTTGGGGGGGCAATGTAAGGAACCATCCGGGGCCATTGGAAGGCCAATGCGCAGGCGCACGTGTGTGCACGCGCTCCTATGCGCGCGTGCACGAGCGAGAGTGCCGTCGTTGGTGCCAAAATGACCACTTAAGCCCTTTGCACCCTGCAGTCAGTGCTGTCCATTCTACAGCGTTCCGGTTCCCGTGACCCCAGTGTTTATTCTAAGAGACTTCCTGTATCTGTGACCCCGGCTTCCTGTTGGACCTGTTTTGCCTTCTACCTGCCCCGACCTTCAGCCTGCCTATGGCTATGCTTCTGCCTGACCCCTTGTACCTCTGTTGCCCGCACGTTGCCGAACCTGCCTGTACCCGACTATCTGCCAGCCTGAACCACCTGTACCGCACTGCCAGCTTGTTACTGACCTGGCCTGAACCACCACTCTTCTGCCTGCATGAGCTCCTGTGGACCTTCACCTACCATCTGTGACCAAGTCCAGCCCTTGTGCCCCCCTGTGCTCCAAAGCTCCCTGTCTCCACTATCAGGGGCTCTCAAACCAGGGCCGTAAGAGAGGTTGCCCCCGCATAAGTCACACTCAACCACCAGGTATGTGGCACACAGCTTTATTGGTGGGGTTACCTTTACATTGGTCAATGTTCTATGATTGAAGCCCTTATTGGCTTTGTTTAATCTGCTTAGTAACTGTTATCAAGTTGCTACTCTATGGGGTAAGTTCAAAACTAGTTCTAATATAGATATGTGAAGTATCTGTTTTCTCTGAATCCAAGTTTTATCCTGTGTTGAACCCTGATAGAAGCAGGGAGTGGCATTGGCCCCGAAATGCATTGGCTTTTTTATATTACTTTTTTACTCCTTTATCTGGCTCGCTAGAGCTATAGAGCTTGGATAAAGTTTTCCTTCATCTGACAACAGGTGCAAGTCTAAAACCTACCTGAGTAACTTTGGGTATGTTGTTCTTGAGTCCACAATAAAAACATATCAGGGATTCTAGCGCCTGTCCAAACAAACAATTTTCTTCACTAATATATGCACATGCTGTCAGCACAGTAAAAACTATATATAGTGTCTTTTAGCATTTTATAGAATCTTTTTCCTATTCCGTAACAGAATCAAGTTGGGCTGATTGCTGCTCAGGCATTAACAGACAAGGCTCCCTCTGATTGGCTGGTGTGGAGAGCATGATGTCATCCGCCCACCTCTCCACTTCAACCAATCAGAGGAGGCATTGTATTCAATCATAAAAATACAAGGCTTTCTCTAAATGTCTGGCAGCATTTAGCCCGACTCGATTTTGTTGCGGGAACAGGAACTCATGCTACATACAGCGCTAACAGAGGGTGCATGTATTAGTAAAGGAAAAAGTTTGTTTGGATGAGCTTGGTTCAAATGAACAACATATTAATGGTAACCTGGAGTTCATCATTAATCCTTCAGTTAAAGAGGAAGTAAACCCTGATGGGGTTTACTTCCTCAATATTCCCCTGCAAAGTAGAAGCATGATGGGCTACTATGCAGCGCATAGAAGCCCATTATGTGTCACATACCTGCAAATGAAGCCTGCGATGTCCAGCAATGCCCCCTATGCTGGCAGCATCCATCTTCTGCCCCTCTTCCTTCCGGGGCCGTGACTCCGGCTCTGTGATTTGCCGCCAGTCACGGCACGATCACAGTGAAGGAACGGCACAGAGGCCGTTTTACTGCGCATGTGCCGAATGACGTCGGCAACAGCGTTACACTGTATATCTCCTAAACCGTGCAGGTTTAGGAGATATTCAGGGCACCTACAGGTAAGCCTTATTATAGGCTTACCTGTAGGTTAAAGTGGTTGTCACGAGTTGACAACCACTTTAAAGCTTCATAAATAAGCAGCATCAGTATAAACACATTTCCCTAACATAATACCACCAACACAAAATACATTTTTGCTGTGGTCTCTCTAAGATTTTATGATTAGTAGGGCTACCCCTATCACTCTCCACCCAAAATTGAATCAGCACTTTGAATTGGCCTTTAACAGACCTGCTTGTCAGTGCACTGTGGGAGCGCTAAAACTACCTAAAAGATCACCAGCTACTCAGATTGTCTATAGTACATTATGTCACATTTGTCATGGACATGTTTATGATTTAAGGCTTTAACGAAAACTTCAAAGGGGAGTTATTTGGTTCTAAATCCCCTACCACCTTATAAACACACATAATAAATGTGTTGTAATTTCTTGCTATGGTGTATATCCTGTAGAACATTTCTAAATGTGCAGGTTAAAATTAACAAAATATATTGTAGGATTAAGGTGACCTCATTTCCCATGTAAGGTTTAACATTTCTTATCCACAGCTGTAAGTAATTCTTGCAAGATCCTGTAGTGCCACCTTCTGGTGCATTTGAATGTTAAGATGACATTGCATACAACAAAAGTAAAAGTAGTCATCTCCATAAAGTGTCAATTAAAAAAAAAAGTTCACACTCACCTAATGCATGTTTGAAGACGCAGTATTCAGATGATAAATCACCTCCACAAATGTATAAATCTATTACACCACGCTCAAATGTGATGATCAATGTGACCAATCCAAACAAAGGAACTAAACAAGTGCTAGACACTGTTCAATCAAAAAAAAAAAAAAAAATCACTATTTGATTGATAGTAGAATTTGATTAGAATTTAATGATTTATGGAGTTCTTGGATTGAACAGAGTATAGCACATAGTTGTTCTTTTGTTCATTTCTTTGTATTGGTCACATTTGAGAGCAGTATAATAGTTTTATATATAGTAAATTGTGAAACATATATTTTGCTAAACAACTATAAAAAAATAATGAAGGACTGAAGTTGGCTTTGCTTGTTGTTATTGGTAAAATTTTACAAAATAGTGGAAGAGTTGGGCACTTGTAACTAAACCTGCAAGATTAAAGTGTATGTATAGACAAAACTTTTAAAGGTAAGCTCACATTGTAATGAAGAATTAAAAGGTAAACTACCTCAATATTTCCTGGCCACCCCTCCAGACCCTGATGCACATGATGCCCTGTGCTGCTGGTGTATCACTCCACAATACACTGTAATCAGGGGCGTTGCTAGGTCTACAAAAGATCTGGGGCTAGAGCCCATAGCAGCAAAGTAGAGTCATATGCTTGAGCAGGCATACACATATATATATATATATATATATATATATAAACATCGTTACATTTCTGCGGATCCCCTTTACATAGAGCCCCCCCATTTACATCAGTGTCCCCAGAGAGCCCCTTCCTTACATCTGGGTCCCCAGAGAGTCCCTTCTTTACATCAGAGTCCCCAGAGAGCCCCTTCCTTACATCAGGGTCCACAGAGAGCCTCTTCCTTACATCAGGGTCCACAGGGCCGCAGCATTAGAGCGAGCGGACGTGTGTGAGCAGAGCTCTGTCCGACACGCTCCTTGTACAGCTTCCACTGCAGCGCTGAGCACACTCTGCATCGTCAGGTGAGATGGCCACGAAGAGGAGACAGTCCCCGCAGCCTCCGCGGACACTGTCGTCGGGGACAAGAGGCCACGGGAGCAGAGATCCAAGATGGCGCAGGGTGAGTGTAACGCCGCAGCACGTGCGGTCTCCCCCATACCATCACCCCAGCTGCCTCCAGCCTCATCCTCTCCCCCCTTCTCCCCAGACTGTCCAGAGGACCCCCTGGCTGACTCTGCCTCGGACGAGGTCACCGGAAACACGGCCAAGGCGCCCCGCATGAACCCCCCCAGCGGGGCCCACCTCCAAGCCACCGCCATCTGCCTCCTCCCGAGCCCCTGCCCCCTTACACTCCCAGATGGGCCTAATGGACATGGCAGAGGTCCTAGGGGACAATGACTTGAGGGCGCACATACTGGCTCTCCCCACTAAAGCTGACCTGGAAGGCTTTATGACTCGGATGGAAAGAACCTTAAGGCAGGACATAGAAGCCTTACAGACGGATACTGCCCATATAGAGGGGAGGGTGGAGGTGCTGGAGGCCTCAGTGGAAGAAATCACCCCTGCCATACAAACCCTCCAGGCCCACTGTGTGTCCCAAGACAGGAGAATTGACGCTTTACTTGATCAGCTCATAAACATTATACACCAGTCTCCACTCTCATCTCTCTTCCTCATACTTTAGTTGCTGCTGTGGACTAAAGACGTCAATATACTGCTCTAGCGGTATACAGCAACTGGAGCGGGTCTTTGCCTGATGCCTCCCCACCTACCCTCAATAGGTGAACTCCAGATGATTCACTGCCCGAAATTGGGCAATCGCTGGTGCCAGGGACTCCCCCACCTTTTCCGTCCGGCTGGACGGGGGGTCTCTCCTGTGCCACCGAGTATAGCGTCCACTCGCCCACATGGCGATGGGTCGATTCAACCGGTAAAGTTGATGCTATTCCAATGTTGGTATGTTGCTGGTTTTGTTTCCTATGTTTACAGCACTGTTTGTCCCATGGTCTGGTCCGCTGCAGGTCCCCTATTGACACCCCGAATCCTGGGTAATCCTCCACACACAACTCTGAGATGGCATCCTTAAAGATAACATCCTACAACGTCCGTGGCTTGAGTTCTCTGATGAAACACAGTAAGTTGTGGCTTGAGACTAAAAGACTGGGGGCACACATTTTATTATTGCAGGAGACTCACTTTCAAGCTGACTCGACCCCTTGCCTTCCCACACATATCTATGACAGTAACTCTCCAAGGGCAAAGTTGGGGGGCGTAGCAATTGTGATACACAAACATTGCCCCTTCACCCCCCTGGACCATCGGGTGGACCCATAGGGTAGATTTGTGTTCCTAAAGGGGACCCTGCTTGGGCGTAAGCTAACCCTTGCATCCCTGTACACCCCTAACACCCTTCCTGGACGGGGTCTTGGAGTCCCTCTTCGCGTTCTGTGAGGGACACGTGATTGTGGGGGGGACTTCAATGTCTGCCCGGATCCGTTGCTAGACACATCCTCCGGCCGCCCCAAGCATACCTTTGCATTCCTTAAACATCTCCGTAAATCACTGCGCACTCACTATCTGATGGACTGCTGGAGAATATTGCACCCCAGAGAAAAAGACTTCAGCTATTTCTCCACTGTACATAATGTGTACACACGCATAGATCTGTTGCTGGTGGACCAACACCTACTGGAGTCACTCAACAACTCGTCCATCGGATCGTTCACAATCTCTGACCACATGCCTGCCTCCGTTTCCCTCGCACAGCTGCCGTCAGAAGCGCGCCAATGGACTTGGCGTCTAAACGAAAATCTCCTGGATGATGCAGTGGCTATACAGAGGGTCACGGAGACAATTTCCCAATATTTTCGTGAAAACGTGCTAGAGGAGACAGGGATGGTGGCTGTGTGGGAGGGTCATAAGGCAGTGGTCCAGGATGAACTTATCTCCCAGGGTGCCTGACTAAAGAAGATACGCGAAGGGGATCTGCAATCCCTCCTTACCAAATTGAGGACAGCGGAATTGAACCACAAACGGCGGGCATCCCGACTCTCCAGGCAGAATTGCACTCTCTTAGAGACGAGCTGTCCACCCTCCTAGAGAGCATTAGGGCTAGACTGCGACATGCTTCACACAAATTTTATGAGGTAGGCAATAAATGCGGGAGACTCTTAGTACGAGTGATTAGGCGACAGCGTGACTCCGGATACGTCCACAAAATACACACAACAGCGAATTCCTCGACGGTTTTACCCTTGAAAATCGCGAACGCATTTAAAGACTATTATGCCCAATTATATCAACTCCCAGAGGCATTAGAGTGCCACATGCCTACGCAAAAAGCTGCCTGCATCTACCAATACCTAGAGAAGGCAAAGGCCCCCCAGCTGCCGGCGCAGGTTAGCGAACGCTTAGATAATAAAAGAATTCCCCCTGGGTAAAAGCCCCGGCCCCGATGGCTACACGAACGCGTACTGTCGTAAATTTTACCCCTTACTCTCTGCACACATGTGTTCATATTTTAATGCCCTTGTCACGGGACTACCTATATTCAAGGAGTCCCTGCTGGCACATATAATGGTTATCCCGAAGGAGGGAAAGGACCCAGCCACCCCAGGAAGTTACAGACCGATCTCACTGTTAAACACTGACATGAAGATCTTAGCAAAAGTCTTAGCAAACCGGTTGAAATCAGTCATGCCGTCATTAATACATCCCGACCAGATGGGCTTCATCCAAGGGAGGGAGGCCCGAGACAATTCCAACCGGGCGATCCCGCTGATTCACTGGGTGGGCATGTGGCAGTCCAGTTCACCCTGTCTCTTGTTGTCAACTGATGCCGAAAAGGCCTTCGATAGGGTGGACTGGAGCTACCTCCACGCAGTGCTGAAGAGACTGGGCCTCGGTCAGGCCATGATGAGGTGGATAGGTAACCTTTATAGCGTCCCTGAGGCCAGAGTCAAGGGGAATGAAACTCTCTCCACTGCTTTAGGAATACGAAATGGGACACGGCAGGGGAGCCCGCTCTCCCCTCTTATTTTTGCCCTGACATTGGAACCATTCCTGAACATGATTTGTCTAAATCCGGACATAAAAGGGTTCCAAGTGGGTTCGGCAGAACACAAACTCTCAGCTTATGCTGATGATGTTCTGTTCTATGTGGCTGACCCTGTAATTTCTCTCCCCAGTATAATGGCCGAGCTGAAGAGGTTCCATTCCCTTACTAATTTTAAAATTAACTATAACAAGTCGGAGATCCTGCCTTTAGAGATTTCCCAACGTACACAACTTCAGGCCTCCTTCTCTTTCACATGGTGTACCTCCTCAATAAAATATTTAGGGATCCACCTCCCCGCAGACTGCTCGCAACTTTACTCCTGTAACTATGCCTCCCTGTTAACCACACTTAAAGCGGACCTACATCATTGGGACCGCACTACATTTTCTTGGATGGGTCGAGTCAGCATATTGAAGATGAACATTCTGCCACGAGTTCTTTTCTACTTACAAATGGTGCCCATACCATTGCCCAGATCCTTTTTCTCCACCCTCAACAGCCTGTTTGTGAGGTTTATCTGGCATGGACGGAGCCCCCGTATTGCCCTACGCACCCTACAGCACCCTAAGAGGCTGGGTGGGCTGGGGGTCCCCTCTGTGCGTAGATACTATAAAGCCGCGGTGTTGCAGAGGATCTTAGATTGGCACCATCATACCCATTTCAAAGCCTGGACGCCAGTTGAAAAATTTTTGGCAGGTCGCAACTTATCCCACGCCCCGTGGCTTCCGCGGGCCTCACGGGGTCTCTCAGGTTTCATGTCTCCTCTCTCTGCCCGTGCGCTACGGCAAAGGGATACCTTGAATGCCCGGGGGTACTGTCTCCACCTGGTTCCCCGCTCCTGCCTTTGGGTGGCTTCTCCTGGTTCGCTCCTGGGGAACATGTCTCCTTTTTTTGCGCATGGGCCAGAGTTGGAGAGATACGTTGTGGGAGGTTCGTCCAAGAACAGGGTCTGGTCACGCTGGGGTTTGGTTCGATCCCAGTTTGGCCAGTTCCCAATGGACGAATGGCGTTATAGACAGTTGCACCATTTCATCCGCACCTTACCCTTTGCCATTAGACCCCCGTCCTCCCTGACAGCGTTCGAGAGATTGTGCAAGTAGACAGACCCGGTGCCACACTCTATCTCGGGGCTCTGCTAGTTATTGCAGTCGACCGAGAAGAGAAATGAACCGGCTTTTATACGGGAATGGGAGAGGGGCCTGCAGCACAATTTAACAGATGCCCATCTAGATCATATATATACCTTAACACACAAAAGTACAGTGGATACTAAGATGCAGGAAAATAGTTATAAAATATTGTCCAGATGCTATAGAGTCCAGACCACTTTGACCAGGATTTATCTGACTGTCTCTGACGTCTGCTGGAGGGGCTGTGAACCTACCTGCATGTGTGGTGGGAATTCCCCGTGGCTCCGGCCCTTCTGGATGGACGTCAGAGCTCAGATTAAAACAATACTGGATATAGATATGAGCGATTCCCCACTGGAGTTCCTGATGCACTTGTCTGCCGTTCCTCTGAGCTATTACAGGAAATCAGACTTGCCGCACCTATTGAATGAGGTCAGACGCCTAATCCCGATACACTGGAAATCATCCTATGTCCCCACCCGTAAGGACTGGATCGGATTGGTTGACAAAATAATGGCTGCGGAGGAATGGGTGGCAAACTGCAAAGACAGGTACGATAAATTCTATGGAATTTGGCCCACTTGGATTCACTACAAATCAAGTTTAGTACCGGCTCTCCAACCCGGCACACCTAGCAGTGAGACCTAGCCTTGTTACACAAGGGGATTGCCCCAGATCTTATTTGAGTTTTGCACAATAAAGATTGAGAGGTACTTGTAGCAGACCAAATCTGTTGATGTTATAAATATTTTTTGGGACGGTGCTGATAGTTCCTATGTGTTCTCCCCTCCACACTTTTTCTTCCCCCCTCATCATGCCTTTATCCCCCCCTTCTCTCTCTATGTTTATTGGTACTCCCCTCAGTTCTTGAGAATCCCCACACCTTCTTCTTGTATATCCTCTGAAGCATGATCCCCAACACACTAAGAATCTCTATAGAAAGAATTGGCTGCACCTGAATGGGGAGGGTGCAGACCGGCTGGGAATGAGGATGGCCGAAAGTTAGAGGGGCTTTTAAACTAGGCAATGGGGGGGGAGGGTCCAGACTTAGTAATAGCCAGAGGGGAACAGAGTTCAGCGGGTAGTATTGGTGGGAGGAGTGATAGGCCGAATAAGGAATTTAAAACCGAGGCAAGTAGTGTAACAAATCCTATATGCAAACAAGGAATACCCGGCAAGGAAACAGTAGGCGTCCCGAAAGCCCTGCGGATGACAAAGGAACGGCCCATAAGGAACAAACGTATATCCTAAACAATGTGATGAACGGAGC
>BLSH010481874.1:116381-126517 GCA_018402905.1 Glandirana rugosa | reverse complement strand
ACAACATTGGGGGATACACAATGTAATACTGACATAAAAACACACACATAGGTTGGACTTGATGGACTTGTGTCTTTTTTCAACCTCACTGACTATGTAACTATGTAACTAAGGTCCTACAGCTGGAAAATGAGGTAACCCTGAATTGAAGCATTCACTCATTCGCCTGCCTCTTATAGTGTGGTGAGGCACAAGATTGTGAAATGTTTATATGGGGAACACTGCTAAATGTATCAACAGGTTATCAGTTACGGTTAGGTGATGAAAACTGTTGACCGATCACTTCTACCATATGTACCAAAACAACTGCTTGCTATGTACATTCCTGTTTTTGTTTTTACTGAAAACGCAAAATAAAGATTATACAAAAAATAAATAAATAAATAAAATGAATTTGATAACCACGTTTGTAATATTGCACTTGTGCATTCAATTGTTGGATACTATTTGCACAAGACATGTTTACGTATATTGTGGTAATATGGTGATTTTAAAGATGTTGTATTTAACTTGTAGGAACTTCACCTTCCCCCCATTAACTTATTTTTTCCCTGCTTACCTGATGCAGGATCATCCTCAGTTCAGATACCCCCCACCCCCACCCAACAGATTCAGCTTTGTCTTGCAGAAGATCCTGTTCTCTGTATTCTCTGTAGCTTCCATTTGGGTCCTGCGTTGCCATATTGTCCTATGACATCATTAGAAGACTGCTTCCTAACCTGATGATGTGTTGCTAGGCCCACCCCCTTCTCTTTTAGTGAATGGAATGACTGTAGTGCTTCAGGTGCCTCCTGGGATATGCAAGTCATAAATCCCAGGAGGCACCAGAGGCACAGACATTCACCTAGGCAATCATGGAGGTAAACAAGATAAGTAAACAAAAAAAAGAAGTTGTTGTAGGTGGAGGAGGCAGGATGGAGAGGAACAAACTTGTTTTAACCACTTGCCGTCCGCCCACCGTCAAATGACGGCGGAGCGGAATGGCTATTGTTCTGGGCGGAGGTCATATGACGTTGGCCCTTTAAGCCGGTATTGCACGCGATCGGGCATGCGCATCCCGGCTCTGTCAGTGGCGGCATGTCCCCAGGACACACTGCGTCTCAGACAGGAGTGAACAGCCATTGGTCATGGCTGTTTACCATGTGATCGGCCATGATGAAGTCACGGCTGATCACAAATGGTACTGCCCCCATTCGCACGGCGCATGTGCGCGATTGGGACACCTGTCACTTCACTCCTGCCCCCCCAATGTACCTGTCACCCAACAGTGCTTCACAAAACACAGGCCCACAACCAGTACTGGTACCGTCACACAGATTCGCCACTTGTATCGCCATCGGTACCGCCACAAAGGCCAGTCACCAATACCACCACCGTACCGCTAATCGCAGGTCCGCCACCAGTACCACCATTGGTATCGCCACATAGGCCAGCCACCAGTACCGCCACCGGTATCGCTAAACGCAGCTCTGCCACCAGTACCGCCACCCATCAGTGCTGCCATCAGTACAGTCACCCAGGCCCACCATCATGTCTCAGAGAGTCTATACCCCTGAGGAGGCATAAGAAATCCTTGCCATGTCGGATGATGAGAGCTCTCATCATGTGATTCTGTATCGGAATATGAGCCAGTATAGGGCAGTGGATCAGAGTCTGATTCAGCGGAGGAAACCGCCCCTAACCCCCCCTCCTAGAAGAATAAGGGGATCAGGACCAAGATCTGAAGACCTGCAAACCACCAGCAGTGCCAGACTCCAAGAAGAGGAGCCCAGTACAAGTACTGGAACTACACGCCCAACCCAAATAACCCTAATCCGGGTCCGGGCCCACACCTTCCTTCCCGGTGCCCTGGCAAACCCCTTATGGTTGCCTGCCAACTCAGGGTCTGCAATAATCCCCGATTTCACAGCACAGCCAGGTGCGCAGGTCAACACTACCAAGTTTGCCCCATTGGATTGTTTTTATTTGTTTTTCTCCCCCGATTTGCTGCAGAGTATGATGCACCAATCCAATCTCTATGCAGAGCAATTTATTGCTGCCAACCCCACTTCATCTTACGCCTGCATGTTCAATTGGCGATGTGTGATACTGGATGAATTTAAATTATTTTTGGGCCTTACATTTAATATGGGGCTTACAAAAAAATGAACTCCATGCGTAATGGTCCACCCACCCCATCCACCACATGCCAATATACTCCGCTGTCATGTCCAGGACACGGTACAACATGATTATGCGTTTCCTGCATTTTAATGATGATTCGCAGTGCCCCCCCTGAGATCACCCCAACCACGACAAATTGTACAAGATACACCCCCTAATTAATTCCTTTTCCCAGAGATTTGCAGAAGTGTTCACCCCATATAAAAACATATGTGGACGAATCCCTCATACATTTCACTGGCCGGCTGCAGTTCCTCATTCCAGGGTCCCCCTCTGTGTCCCCATCCCAGGGTCCCCCTCTGTCTCCTCATCCCAGGGGCCCCCCTCGGTGTCCCCATCCCAGGGTCCCCCTCTGTCTCCTCATCCCAGGGCCTCCCTCTGTCTCCTCATCCCAGGGTCCCCCTCTGTGTCCCCATCCCAGGCTCCCCCTATGTGTCCCCATCCCAGGGTCCCCCTCAGTCTCCTCATCCCAGGGTTCCCCTCTCTGTCCTCATCCCAGGGTCCCCCTCTGTGTCCCCATCCCAGGGTTCCCCTCTGTGTCCTCATACCAGGGTTCCCCTCTGTGTCCTCATCCCAGGGTCCCCCTCTGTGTCCTCATCCCAGGATCCCCCTCTGTGTCCCCATCCCAGGATCCCCCCTGTGTTCTCATCCCACGATCCCCTTCTGTGTCCTCATCCCAGGATCCCCCTCTGTGTCCCCATCCCAGGGTCCCTCTGTCTCCTCATGCCAGGGTCCCCCTCTATGTCCTCATCCCAGGGTCCTCATCCCAGAATCCCCCTCTATCCTCATCCCAGGATCCCCCCTGTGTCCTCATCCCACAATCCCCCTCTGTGTCCTCATCCCAGGGTTCCCCTCTGTGTCCTCATCCCAGGGATCATCTAAAATACAACTACGATAGGGGACTCAGAACAGTAAGGACTTGTTTCCTTTTTCAGTTTGGGGGTGGAAAACCCCCAATAGATGAGCCCTGATGTTACCACCCCCCAACCGCACCCAGTTTAACTGCAGTGACTAGAGGTGTACACAAGTTGCAGCAGCAGCTTGAACTATACACCCTGTCACACTTAACAGGTGTAGGGTCTGCCAAGCATAATCCATTCAAGTGAATAGGGCCACTCTGCAAGTGCCCTGCAACCTTATGCAGCACAGCAAGGGGTTAAAGCAGGCAGAGGAGGCATTTTATCATCTCATCACCACCTGCTTTAACCCCTTGGAACCCACACTAGCATGCTGCAACTGCATGCATTGCACACCGTTGCAGGGCTTTTGCAGAGTGGCCTCATTCACTTGAAAGGGTCATGCTTAGCAGGTGCTACACCTGATAAGTGTCACAGGGTGTATAATTCCTGCTGCGACATGTGTATACCCTGGCCAGTGGGTGGATTTGGTGGGATGGCCCTGGGGAATGTTGGTGTTCAGACCCTGCCGGGGGGAGGCAGACCTAAGGCTGTGTAAGGGGCCCCAAAATGTCTGATGGCTGCCCTTCCTGTGCACTGACCTACCCTACTACTGACCCCTGTACATTGACCAACCCTACTACTGACCTATGTACACTGACCTTAGTCTACTACTGAGCCCTGTACACTGACCTTAGTCTACTACTGATCCCTGTACACTGACCTACTCTACTACTGACCCCTGTAAACTGACCTACCCTACTACTGACCCCTGTACACTGCCCTACCCTACTACTTACCCCTGAACACTGCCCTAACCTACTCCTGACCCCTGTACACTGCCCTACTCTACTACTGACCCCTGTACACTGACCTACTCTACTCCTGACCCCTGTGCACTGACCTACCCTACTAGTGGCCCCTGTACACTGACCTACCCTACTACTGACCCCTGTACACTGACCTACCCTACTACTGACCCCTGTACACTGACTTACTCTACTACTGACCCCTGTACACTGACCTACTGTACTACTGACCCCTGTACACTGACCTACTCTACTACTGACCCCTGTACACTGACCTACTGTACTACTGACCCCTGTACACTGACCTACTGTACTACTGATCCCTGTACACTGGCCTACTCTACTACTGACCCCTGTACACTGCCCTACCCTACTACTGACCCCTGTACAGTGACCTACTCTACTACTGACCCCTGTACACTGCCCTACCCTACTACTGACCCCTGTACATTGAGCTACCCTACTACTGACCCCTGTACACTGCCCTACCTACTACTGACCCCTGTACACTGCCCTACCTACTACCGACCCCTGTTCACTGACCTACCCTAGTACTGACCCCTGTACACTGCCCTACCTACTACTGACCTCTCTCTCTCTTCTGGAATACACATATTGCTATTGTGGTGTAGGTTCTGGGCCTGCTGTCCCTCCATCCCTCTTTCTTTCCTTCCTTCTCATCTCTCTCCTTCCCTCTCTATCCCTTTCTTTCTTTCTTCCTTCCTCCATCCCTCATTCATCTCAGACTCAAACCACACCCCTTTAAGCCACACCCACAATTTAGTTTAACCCGTGCCCATTTTTGCCACGACACACTTCGTGCGCCGCATTTCTCCAGACTCAAGCCCCTGGTCTTTTTCCCACCTAGCAACGCCCCTGTTACCAATATTCATATAAAAAAAACATCTGGGTAACAGTGACCATAATATGAATTCATTTCATGTAAGTTGCAAGCAACAAACACATACGGGAAATATAAAAAAACTTAACTTTAAGAGAGCAAATTTTACAAGGATGAGGGCTACTCTCCAGGACTTAGACTGGGAGGGAATATTGGCATTGATGAACACAGAACAGAAATGGGAATTTTTCAAAAAGACTGTATGCAAACTCACTGCAATGTATGTTCCCATGGGCAATACGTTTAAAAGGCTAAAAATAAAACCTATGTGGCTCACGGCCCAAGTTAAAAAAAGTTATAAATGACAAGAAAAGAGCATTTAAAAAATATAAAAATGAAGAAACACTATCATCTTTTAAACAGAATATGTAAAAAGGAAGGTCAGAAATATTGAATCTTTTCAATATTTGCTTTGTTTTATAAAACTGGCAAATCTCTTAATTCAGGTGCAATGTGTAACACAGTCAACATATCTGCACAATTTGGTTTGTGAGTTGCTTTGTCCCCACAGGGGGTCGGACGTGTGGCTCACTCAGTAAGGAGGGAATAAATGATCCTGCTGGGGATAAAGGCAGACGCCTCGGCACCACAAGGTGTGTGACTGCACTCACAATACTACACATAACAATGAAGGGGGGCAGACTGGTCAGTCTTTACTTTACTGTTGGACAGAGGAGATCATGGCTGCAAGTCTCCTTGGGAGACTAGAAATGATGGGTGAACAGCTGAGACTGATTTTGTTTTCTGCACTGCGGGGATTTTAGTTCTGTGGGGCTTTTCTCCGCTCGTCCTTCAACTGCTGCTTGAGTGAAGCTGCGGCCAGGACACACAGCCCTCCCTGGACCTACCATGGGTTTGTGAAGGCCATCTGCCCTCTGGACCTCTTTTCCCCTGCCGCTCAGCTTGGACTTCCCCACTGAGGCTCCTGTTGACGGGTGAGTCCCTGAACCTTTGCTGTGCCTGTTGTCTGCTGACCTGCTACTGGATCCAGAGCCCGTTGCGGCTGGGTTCCCCTCCCCCGAATCCTCTGCCTTGTGGATGACCAGCTGCCTGTTAACCCTGCGTGTTCCTCTGCCTTGTGGATTACCAGCGGCCTGTTAACCCTGCGTGTGCCCATCCTCTATCCTGTGGACTGCTGCCTGTTAATCCTGTGGGGGGGGCCAAACCTATGCCCGGTAGACGTTACCTGTTTCCCTGCCGTGTCATACATGTATATTGTGGACTGGTTCTTCTGTGGTCTGTACCACAAAGTTCCCCAATAAACGCCATGCATCGGGTTTTGGAGTGATCTGCTTCCGTGTGCTCTCTCTCTGCGCTCGTAGTTCTTAACAGAAATCAAGGATGCAAAAATTAAAAACGAACGACAGATTGCTAAAGATAATAGGACAAACTCCAAAAAATTCTTCAAATATATTAATAGTAAAAAGGGCAGGTCTGAGCATGTAGGCCCTTTACAAAATAATCTAGAGTGAGTGACTGGGGACAAAGAGTTAAATACATTCTTCAGCTCTGTGTATATAAAGGAGCATGGGGGAGCTCATGTCCATAATAGGGGCGGTAGTGACACAGCCCTACAATGGCTCAAACATGAAATGGTCCAGAAGTATTTAGACAAAAGGTAGATAAAGTACCTGGACCAGATGGCATCCATAGACAGATCCTAAAAGAATTGAGCTCTGTCATTTCAAAGCCACTGTATCTAATTTTTAGAGATTCCTTAATGACTGGAATAGTACCACTGGATTGACATAGGGCCAACGTGGTGCCCATATTTAAAAAGGGATCAAAGTCTTTACCAAGTAACTATAGAACTGTTAGTTTAACCTCTATAGCTGGGAAGATACTGGAGAGTTTAATAAAAGACCACATAGATGAGTTCTTGTTGTAAAAAAATGTTTTAAGCAAAAGACAGCATCGATTCATGAAAGACAGAAGTTGTCAAACAAACCTGATTACTTTTTATGAGGAGACTGTGGATGTAGTATACTTGGATTTTGCAAAAGCGTTTGACACAGTTCCACACACACGGCTAATGTAATGTGCAAGGTAAAGTCTACAGGCTTCAGGCAGATCAGTTTGTAAATGGATAGAAAACTGGCTAAAAGACCAAATTCAGAGAGTAGAGGTTAACGATTGATACTCTGAATAGTCTAAGGTTATCAGTGGTGTACCCCAAGGTTCAGTCTTGGGACCCTTACTTTTCAATATGTTTATAAATGATATAGGGTCTTGGATTAAAAGTACCATTTCATCCTTACAGGAAGTCTCCAACTTACAAGCAGACCTCAATGCATTGTTTAATTGGGCGACTATGTGGCAAATGAGGTTTAATGTTGATAAATGTAAATTTATGCATTTGGGGGCTAAGAATATGCATGCATCATACATACTAGGGGAAGTATAACTGGGGGAATCCATAGTGGAGAAGGATCTGGGGATTTTGGTAGATCATAAACTTAAACTCGGCCTCGGTAGTTGGATCCAGCACGGCTGTCTATGCATTCAGTGAACTTTAGACATTCTGCCTCTCCTTTACTGGGTGGGTTCATTGCCCAGCATCCGGGCTTGGTTCCCCTCTTGGGGTACTTATTTACCTGATACGTGATACATGACCCATTCACGGTCATTTTTCTGACAGCCTACCGCTTCCCGGCTGCTTGGATTCGCCACTTGTTACGCTTTTGAACAAATTAGAATATCTACATACTGGTCCACTGGCCAAGTTCCTGCACTCTCTCTATGATTTGTGATACTCTGTCAGACATTTTTCTTAATTGGCTGTGGTTTCCTATCTATTTGCTTACTGATCCGAGGTACACTCCCATTGTTTGACTGATAGATATAGGGTCTATCCTCAATGCCTTCAATAATAAGGTTCCAGAGTATCATATATGACTGGATGAATTGTTTTTAAATATATTGACCACTTACCCCACTTACCCCTGAGGAAGATATCTACTATTAACATCGAACCACGTTGGGTTCTCTTCTGCCGGTTCTTATTGGCAGATCAGTGGTCCCCTTTTTTACAGTGTTATTTCACCATTGATGTATGCCTTATTAGCATTGTTTTTGGTCTCTTTGTTTGCTGTGTACATGTCCATTTTTGTATCTTATACTGTTCTGTGTATCAATAAATGAACTTTTTATATATATTCACCTTGTTCTTTGAGAAGTTGGTCTTCCCGTTTAAAGTCCCAAGGGGTTTTTTTCTCTTGTTTCCATAAACTTAAAGTGGATGTAAACCCGAAAAAAAAATGTAATTAATAATCCTGCCTGGTAGAGTATAGCATGTTATGTCATCTGTGCTAGTCTTGCCACAAAGAGTTAATCTAACTGTGAGTAATGAGCTTATCTTTTTTCAGGAAGAGAAAGTCTGACTAACAGGTAAATACACAGTCAATCCGACCCTTGCGCTGTGAATGACAAGCAATTTGCTTATCTTCTTCACACAGCAAAGAAAGTTTTACACTCCCCCCTCCCTCCCTCCTCAATATCTCAGTATAGAGGTGGGTGGGGAGGCTTGTGACATCACAACTCCACCCACCAAACTCCAGCAAACACAGACACCCACTGATTTCAGAGTTTTACAGAGCTGCTAGTGCTTACAGGAAGGACATTTGCAAGATAGGGATAGATGCAGGAGGCTTGCATGTATATATACATTAATACTGTGTCATTAGTTTATACTGGGTTGGTGGTGGATTTACATCCACTTTAATAATGGCATGCAATGCCAAGCTGCGGTTTCTAAAGCAAGCAAAATCCTTTTGTGTATTAAGAGAGGTATGGACTCCAGAGATAGAGACATCATTGTGCCCCTGTAAAAATCATTAGTAAGACCTCATCTGGAATATGCAGTTTAGTTTTGGGCACCAGTTCTCAAAATGGATATCGGGGTACTGGAGAAAGTGCAGGGAAGGGCAACCAAACTAATAAGAGGCATGGAGGAGCTCAGCTATGAGGAAAGATTAGAGGAGCTGAATTTATTCTCTCTTGAGAAGAGGAGGTTGAGGGGGGATATGATCAACATATACAAATACATAAGAGGTCCATATAGTGATCTTGGTTTTGAGTTATTCACTTTAAGGTCATCACAGAGGACAAGGGGGCACTCTTTACATCTAAAAGGAAACAAGATTGCATCTCCAAATATGGAAAGGTTTCTTCACAGTTAGCTGTGAAAATGTGAAATAGTCTCCCTCCAGAGGTGGTTCTGGCCAGCACAGTAGATTGCTTTAAAAAAGGCCTGGATTCTTTCCTTAATGTAAATAATATCACTGGGTACTAACATTTATAGGTATGGTTGATCCAGGGAATCCAATTGCCTCTCGGGGGATCAGGAAGGAATTCCCCCCCCCGCTATAGCAAATTGGATCATGTTTTGCTGGGGTTTTTTGCCTTCCTCTGGATCAACTGTGGGTGAAGGATTCTGGATATGGGATTGGATGGTTATACATAACTTTTTATTTTTTATTCTTTTTATTTATTAGTTGAACTAGATGGACTTGTGTCTTTTTTCCACCTAAATGTGTAACTATGCTACAGCCCTATTTGTCAACCCGGAAGTCCCGTTATTGGTACAAGAAAGCTGCATTTCACCTTTTCCATATGGTCATATACAATTTGTTTGTCTGTTACCAAAGATCGTCCGAAAACCAATCCCTCACCTACCTCAAATACATTGAATGAATTGCCACTGCCCTCATTTATCAGCAAGGAACTGCCCCAGGAAGTATGCGCTCTGATAGTGTGAATCGACTCCACGAGCATTTTCCCTACACCATCCGACCCAAAGAATCCAGAAGAAGACAACAAAAGAGATGTCGTGTATGCTCCAGAAGAGGAATCAGAAGAGATACCACCTATTATTGCCCCCAATGTCCCTCCCAACCCAGTGTCAGGAGTAAACAGCCCAGCATCACCAGATAGGGTATACAGTATCACAGAGAGGGTATACAGCATCACCAGATAGGTGTATACAGAGCCACCAGATAGGCTCTGTATACCCTATCTGGTGGCTCTGTATACCCTTTCTGATGGCTCTGCATACATGTCTCGGTGGTCTATCCTCATATGTCTCGGTGGTCTATCCCCATATGTCTTGGTGGTTTATCCCCATATGTCGTGGTGGTCTCTCGTCATATGTCTCGGTGGTCTATCCCCATATGTCTCGGTGGTCTCTCTTCATATGTCTCGGTGGTCTATCCCCATATGTCTCGGTGGTCTCTCGTCATATGTCTCGGTGGTCTCTAATCATACGTCTCGGTAGTCTTTCCCATATGTCTCGGTGGTCTATCCCATATGTCTCGGATAGACCACCGAGACATATGTGGATAGACCACTACGACATATGGGAGAGACACT
>BLSH010481874.1:105519-116371 GCA_018402905.1 Glandirana rugosa | reverse complement strand
AGAAGAGATACCACCTATTATTGCCCCCAATGTCCCTCCCAACCCAGTGTCAGGAGTAAACAGCCCAGCATCACCAGATAGGGTATACAGCATCACAGAGAGGGTATACAGCATCACCAGATAGGTGTATACAGAGCCACCAGATAGGCTCTGTATACCCTATCTGGTGGCTCTGTATACCCTTTCTGATGGCTCTGCATACTAATCTCTGGTGGCTCTGTATACTGCTCTCTGGTGGCTCTGTATACCCCTATCTGGTGGCTCTGTATACTTCTCTCTGGTGGCTCTGTATACCCCTATCTGGTGGCTCTGTATACTGCTCTCTGGTGGTGCTGTATACCCCTATTTGGTGGTTCTGTATACCCCTATCTGGTGGCTCTGTATACTCCTATCTGGTGGCTCTGTATATTGCTCTCTGGTGGCTATGTACACCCCTATGTGGTGGTTCTGTATACGGTTCTCTGGTGGCTCTGTATACCCCTATCTGGTGGCTCTGTATACCCCTATCTTGTGGCTCTGTATACTGCTATCTGGTGGCTCTGTATACCCATATCTGGCGGCTCTATAAATAGCTATCTGATGGCTCTGTATACCCCTATTTGCTGGCTCTGTATATCCCTATCTGGTGGCTCGGTATACTGCTATCTGGTGGCTCTGTATACTCCTATCTGGTGGTTCTGTATACTTCTATCAGAGCCACCAGAGAGTCATACATGGAGCCACCAGATAGGGGTATACAAAGCCACCAGAGAGCAGTATAGAGAGCCACCAGATAGGGGTATACAGAGCCACCAAATAGGGGTATGCAAAGCCACCAGAGAGCAGTATACAAAGCCACCAGATAGGAATATACAGAACCACCAGATAGGAGTATACAGAGCCATCAGATAGGGGTATAAAGAGACACCAAATAGGAGTATACAGAGCCACCAGAGAGCAGTATGCAGAGCCATCAGAAAGGGTATACAGAGCCACCAGATAGGGGTATACAGAGCCACCAGATAGGAGTATACAGAGCCACCAGATAGGGTATAAAGAGCCACCAAATAGGGGTATACACAACTACCAGATAGGAGTATACAGAGCCATCAGAGAACAGTATGCAGAGCCACCAGATAGGGTATACAGAGCAACCACATAGGGGTATACAGAGCCACCAGATAGGAATATACAGAGCCACCAGATAGGGTATGCAGAGCCACCAGATAGGGGTATACAGAGCCACCAGAAAGGAGTATACCGAGCCACCAGGTGGGGGTATAAAGAGTCACCAGAGAGCAGTATATAGAACCACCAGATAGGAGTATACAGAGCCACCAGATAGGAGCATACATAGCCACCAGATAGGGGTATACAGTGCCACCAGATAGCAGTATACAGAGCCACCAGATAGGGTATACAGAGCCACCATATAGCAGTATGCAGAGCCACCAGATAGGGGTATACAGAGCCACCAGATAGTGTATACTGTGCCACCAGATAGGGTATACAGAGCAACCAGAGAGCAGTATACCGAGCCACCAGATAGGAGTATACAGAGCCACTAAATAGGAGTATAAAGAGCCACCTGATAGGAGTATACAGAGCCACCAGATAGTCGTATACAGAGCCACCAGATAGCAGTATACAGAGCCACCAGATAGGAGTGTACAGAGCCACCAGATAGGGTATACAGAGTCACTAGAGAGCAGTATACAGAGCCACCAGATAGCAATATACAGAGCCACCAGTTAGGAGTATACAGAGCCACCAGATAGGGTATACAGTGCCACCAGATAGCAGTATGCAGCACTACCCCCGCCACCACCGCGGACCTGGCGGGCAGCACTGACAGCACGCACTCCTGACACTTACTGCGTGTGGAGTGGAAAGGATCCTCCTGTCTCCTCCATAGCGGCGGCAGTGTGTGGAGAGGGCGGATGGAGGTGTCTGTTCCTCATGTTTCCTCTTCCTTGCCAAGTGCCTAGGCATCCAATAGGATTGCCTGGTGCTTTGGCCAATCGGGAAACAGATCACACAGACTTGCCTCCTGATTGCCGGGGAGGCACTGCAGTGTGCAAATAGCGAAAATGTATTCGCTATGGTCACACAATTTAGTGGGATCAGGGCGCACTCTCTGCCCACCCTTTTTTGAAGCCTATTAGAGCCTCTGACTCTAATCAGCTGCTTAAAAAAACACTCCCGCCCCCGCCATAGGAATCCATGCGTCCGGTGTCCTGAAAGGGGCTGGGCGCATGAATAGGAGGGTGCGGCAGGGATGGGGGGCGGCACCTGTGCGCCCTTAATGCACGGGTTGCCTCTGTCCCAACCTGGCCTGTGCATCGGAGATTGTTTCAAAAATTATCATACATCAATCAGCTATTAATTCCCCTTATTTTTAAAAGACTGCCATTTCCCCATTTCAAATACCTGTGTGGATCATTTGCCTGCTACCACGTTAACCTCCCTGATGGTAATCCTGAGTGTGGCTCGGGGTGGATTTTCAGTACCAAGAGCGGTAACCCCGAGCCACACTCCGGATTGCATTGCTGGATCCAGGCAGCGCTACTCACCTTGTCCCCTGGATCCAGTGATGTCCCCCACAGTGTCTGCAGGCTGTGTCCGCCGCCAGATGACTCCTGTGTGCCGGGCTCCGTTCCCTGCGAGCGTTGCGTCGCACAGGGACGGAGACCGGAGGGAAATTCAAAAAGTGAAACACACACAGCACATACAGTACACTGTAATCTTATAGATTACATTACTGTATGAAAACATTTCACATCCCCTTTGTCCCTAGTGGTTTGCCCAGAGCCCTGCATGCACTTTTATATTATATTTTTCATTCTTTCTGCCTGGATACATTAGAATGTCCATAGCAACCAAAAAGTGTCCCTTTACGTCAAAAGTAGTTTTTTTATCAGCTAGAAAACACTGATAGTAAATAAGAATCATTTGCAGAATTGAGTGATACTGATTTTTGGGGAAATTTATCATCAGAAACTGAAAGTGACGACAGCGACAATTCTGCAACTGAGCAAATTTCAGTGTTTTTCGTTTGATTACATTATTGAATAAATTGTATTACTATTATGTTATTATTTTTGATAATTATTTTTAGTTATTTATTATATTATAATTTATGATTTCATTTTTCAAGCTTTTTCATACCCGGGATGTCTATTAGGCTCTTGTTTGGACAGATTTAAGTGAGTTATTCCTAAGAATTACAGGCCTACAATATAAAACGCCAAATTTTCATGCAAAATAATCGTACCGCTTTCAGCACCAAAAATCTGAAATAATCATACCGCCAGGGAGGTTAACTGACCCTGGCCTGTTTATCGACGATGTCTTTGTCTGCCGTTTTAAACCATGTTTCTGACTTCCTTGTGCACTGACCTCGGCCTGTTAATCGAACATGTTTTTGCCTGCAACTTGGACTGATCTTTTGCCCTTCTACTTTAGTACACAGGGGTCTCACATATGTATAGAGTATAGAAAAACAGTTTTTGGTTTTCTGTGTTCCCAGAACAGAGTCTTATTTCCCGGAGGCTTCAAAGAGATTTGGGTTGTAGAAGCCTCTACCCCTGTCCCCCTGGCCTTAAGCTTGATGGTCCTGCCTGGACCAATACTTTGGCTGTGCTGACCATATTGCTGCCTGTAATGACCCAGGACTATTTGGACCATGTTTCTTCCTTCTGCCTGGACCAATACTTTGGCTGTGCTGACCATATTGCTGCCTGCAATGACCCAGGACTTTCTGGACCATGTTTTGTCCTGCTGCCTGGACCAATACTTTGGCTGTGATGACCATATTGCTGCCTGTAATGACCCAGGACTTTATGGACCATGTTTCTTCCTGCTGCCTGGACCAATACATTGGCTGTGTTAACCATATCTCTGCCTGCTGCCTCTACTGACTATGGACAGTATTTCTGCCTGGACATCTTTGCCTGCTACCTGGACCAATGCTTTGGCTGTGCTGACAGTATCTCTGCCTGTACTAACTATGGACAGTATTCCTGCCTGCTGCCCGGACGATTGCTTTTGCTGTCGCTGACTACATCCCTGCCTGCTGCTTGGACCGATGCTTTTCTCTGTGGACCACTGCACTACTAAAACCACAGGTAATCTTTTGAATGATATGTGTAATTTATGCTCCTAGAACGCCTGGAGGTGCTACTTGGATGTTGGGCCTCTGTATGTGGCCAGGCTGTGTAAAAGTCTCACACATTTGGTTTTATTATACTCAGGAGGAGTAGCAGAATGTATTTTTGGGTGTCATTTTTGCTATGTACATACTATGTGTTAGAAATATCTTATAAATGGACAACTTTGTTTAAAAAATTGTGTTTTCATTTTTTTTGCACATTTTCCAAAAACTTCTGGAAAAAATGAACAGTTCAAAAGACTCATTATGCCTCATAGATTATATGTTGGGGTGTTTGCTTTCCAAAATGGGGTCATTTTGTGGGCAATTCAAAAGTGTAATAGGTGGTTGAGAAATGAGATGTGTAATGTATGCTTCTAAAATGTCTGCTACTTCAATGTTGGGCCTTTGTATGTGGCCAGGCTGTGTAAAAGTCTCATACATGTGGTATCACCAGACTCAGGAGGATTAGCAGTATGTATTTTTGGGTGTCATTTTTGCTATGGAGTGATTGGCGCTTAACCTCTTTCAATATTAATACAGTGCATATATATATAAAGTGCATATATATACCAAATACAGTGCAAAAAAAAACATCAAAAAGTGACCATTGCAAATGAACAGTCAAAAAAGTTCATCAAAAATATAAAAATATATCATGTAAAAAAGGAGATATAAATCAGTCCATAACCCTGCTCATAAAGTGACGAAGTGCAGTATATCCAATAGTGATTCACCACCACGCGTGTGCTAGGAGTTTAAACTCACCAGAAATCAATATTCAAAAAGCCCATTGATCAAACAGATGACTGTGACCAGGAACCAATACACTATAGAACATTGGGAGGACCAGTGTTGTTAAATCAAGTATTCCTCCATAAAAGTTGTTACCGGTATATTGGAGACATAAATAAAAATCCCATAGTGTAACACCGCTTTATTTAAGAGAATTAAAAAGTATCCAAAAATGACAACTCACATTTGCTGGTGCTTATGTGTCAGCACAGACATAAACGACATGCTTGCAAATAGGACCAATTGTTCACAGAGTGGCATGCGCTTCACCGCTGTGATAGTCTTAACCAAGCGAAATGAAGTTGGGTAGAAGGGCGCAGCTGCAATGCATTTCATGTTTAGATAACACGTCATCAGGAAGTTTGGCTCTCTGTATATAAACTTCTATTTATTAAGCTAAAAGTATTGCACTTACATATATGGCACTGAAACCCAGTGCCTAGTTTTCAGACAGTAGCTTTAAAATCCAGAACAATCCACAGCGGGTGTACACATTCAGCTAGCCAGTGCTGGCCCGCGGGTGACGTCACTTCCTCCCTCCTCTGTATGTGGCCAGGCCTTGTAAAAGTCTCACACATTTGGTATCGTCATACTCAGGAGGAGTAGCAGAATCTATTTTTGGGTGTCATTTTTGCTATGTACATGCTATGTGTTAGAAATATCTTATAAATGGACAACTTTGTTTAAAGAAATACATTTTCATTTTTTTTCCACATTTTACAAAAACTTCTGGAAAAAAATGAACTGTTCAAAAGATCCATTATGCCTCATAGATTATACATTGGGGTGTTTGCTTTCCAAAATGGGGTCATTTTGTGGGCAATTCCATTGTCCTGGTGCTTCAGGGCCTTCAAAAGTGTAATAGGTGGTTGAGAAATTAGATGTATGTGGGCCTTTGTATGTGGCCAGGCTGTGTAAAAGTCTCATACGTGTGGTATCGCCATACTCAGGAGGAGTAGCAGAATGTATTTTTGTTTCATTTTTGTTATGTACATGCTATGTGTTAGAAATATCTTATAAATGGACGACTTTGTGTGAAAAAAATGCGTTTTCATTTTTTTCCACATTTTCAAAAAGCTTCTGGAAAAAAATGAACTGTTCAAAAGACTCATTATGTCTCATAGAGTATACACTGGTATGTTAGCTTTCCAAAATGGGGTCATTTTGTGGGCAATTCCATTGTCCTGGTGCTCCAGGGCCTTCAAAAGTGTATTAGGTAGTGAACAAGTTAGATGTGAAATTTATGCTCCTAGAACACTTGATAGTGCTCCGTGCATGTTGGGCTAGGCTGTGAAAATGTACCACACATTTGGTATCGCCTTACTCAGGAGGAGTAGTAGAATGTGTTTTGGGCTGTAATTTGTGGTATGCATATGCCATGTGAGAGAAATAACCTGTTACAATGACAATTTTGTGAAAAAAAATGTAATTTTGCAAAGAATTGTTGGAAAAAAATAAACCTGTGAAAAAACTCACCATGCCTCTTAGTAAATACCTTGGAATGTCTACTTTCCAAAAAAGGGGTCATTTGGGGGGGGGGGTATTTGTACTTTCCTGGCTTGTTAGTGTCTCAAGAAATGAGATAGGCTGTCAGTACATCAGGTGTGATTAATTTTCAGTGATTTGCACCATAGCTTGTAGACTCTATAACTTTCACACAGACTAAAAAATATCCTCTAATTTGGGTTATTTTGCCAAAGATGTGTAGCAGTATACATTTTGGTCCAAATTTATGAAGAAAATTTGCTTTTTTGCTAAATTTTACAGTAGAAACTAAAAAAAAGTGTTTTTTTCAAAATTTTCGCTTTTTTTCGCTTATATCGCAAAAAAATAAAAACCCAGTGGGGACTAAACACCACCAAAAGAAAGCTCTATTTGTGAGGAAAAAATGATAAAAATGTTGTTTGGATACAGTGTAGCATGACTGAGTAATTGCCACTCAAATTGTGAGAGCAATGAAAGCTGAAAATTGGTCTGGGTGGGAAGTGTTCTAAGTGCCTGGTATTGAAGTGGTTAAATTTAATATTTTAGGCTCTTTCCCATATTGCCCGTGACCCGAGGGGGGATAATTGGGATAAGAAAGTGTTGCAGAGGGAGATGAGGTGGCTTAGGGCTCCCCCCCCCCCCCCCCCCAGTTTTAATTAATCCATCTCTATTAAACATTTCTTACCTATTTGATTTAATTTCTTTCACTGATATTTGTCTTTAATTGTTTATCATTTTGTTCATTGTTTAATTTTGTTCATTGGTATTAACAAATGTGGTCTTATTTATTGATATGTTTGACTGTTATGTGTAGTGGAGATACCATGTCCCCTCTCTCTTTTTGATTTTTGATTTTTGGACCAATTCGTGACTAGGTTACTTTTTTTATTTTTTTATTTTTTTCAATAAAGATTTTATTGAAGATAAACATATGAAAGCTTGTACAGTTATACAATGTAAAAGAGGTGCTTTGAAAGGTGTAGTAAATAGCTTTTGATTAATGTTTGATTCCATCGATTTGAGGTTACAAACATATATTCGTTGAGATACTAAACATTTCAAAAAATAACGTTTTTCTACAAATAAAGTTTTTCTACACAGAGTACATATAATATTCTTTGAGCTCATCATGGACAGTGTTGGGTAAAGTTTCATATGGTGTTACGGCCTTGATGATAAGCTATTAGTGATTATATTTTTAATGTAGTGGAATGTAATAGGGTGTATTATTTGATATTTATTATTTCTCATTTGTTGTTCATGTATATTGGTGTTGAAGGGGAGGATTTGAGCTGATATTTATTTTTATTTGAAAAGATCTGTATATTCCTTTGAGGCTATAAATAAACCCCAGGGATTCCATAGTATGTGGAATTGTGTGGTAGTTTCTCTTTTTATTGCAGCTGTTTCTTCCATCTCCTTGATTTAATTTATTTTTTTTTGTCCAATCTCTGATAGAGGGTATTGATGTGGATCTCCAAGAAAGTGGTATAAGTGCTTTGGCCGAATTATGCATGTGTCTTAATAGTGATTGCTTATATGTCCTATATGAGAGGTTGTTGATGTTAAGTAGGCAAAAAGGTGCGTCTAATTCAATTTTTGTGTCTGTGATACGTTTGATCCAGACAATGACTTCTCTCCAGAACAATTGGATTTTACGACCACCAGATATGAATGAAGGTACCCACTTCTTTTTGGCATCTCCAACATTTGTCTGATTCATTAGACATCCATCTATTCATTTTCACAGGAGTGATATACCATTGAGTTTGCTTAGGGAACATTTGTGGGTGAATACACATGCCTTCTCCCATTGTTTCTCTGAAATTTGAATGTTCAGGTCTTGTTCCCATATGCGTTTGTATTTATCTGTGATTACTGAGCTTGGTTGAGAGATCCAATTGTAAGCCATCAAAGTGGCTCCTCTGAGTGGGTTTTGGTCAATGCAGATTTTTTCTAGGTTTGTGAGTGGTCTTGTCAAGTAATTTTTATTTTTATTATTCTGGATGAAATCATGTATCTGGAAATATAACCAGTAGTTCAGTGTTTGATTGGTCAATATTTTAGCCAGCTGTTGGTGAGGCAGTACATTGTCTTTGTGTATGCAATCGTGTACCAGGAGGGGTTTGTTTTCCTTTGTTAGTAATAGTTTAATATTTTCCATTCCCGGGGAGAAATCAGGGCTCCCTGCTATGGGTGTGAGAGGGCTTATGGTTGACAAGAGATGATGTGATTCTAAGCTTTTCTGGCATATGTTTAGGGTGGTGCTGATCCGAGAATGGTTTTTAATTTCTTCAGGAAAGTGTTTGGATGGGGACCAAGGGAGATATTGAATGTGGGTCTTTCTATCCATGAGTTCCAATTTGACCCAGTCTTTGTTGTTGGCGTGACAATGCCAGTCAAAAAGTCTGGTGATGTGAGTTGCGTAATAATATTTTTTGAAATCTGGTAATCCTAATCCTCCTTTGTTTTTGGGAGAGGTGAGTAGTTTTAATTGGATACGGGTTTTTTTATGGGCCCAAATAAAGTTTATTTTGGCTTTAGTAAGTTTTTTGAAAAATTCACTTGGGACTTCGATTGGTAAGGCATGGAACAAGTACAATAATCTAGGTAATATCGTCATCTTTAACCACTAGAGATCCGCGCTATAGACAAAAGACGTCTACAGCGCGGATCTGAATATCCGGGCGGACGTCCATGGACGTCCGCCCCTTTACACGCCCCCTGCGCGCTCTGACAGGCGGCGGCGACGCGCGCGCGCGCCGCCACACGCTGCGTGGGCGTGCCCGCGGGTCGGTCGGACTCGATGTCCGCTCCTGACCTGCAATCGCCGGCAAAGCTGTAGAACGGGGAACCGCCAATGTAAACACGGCGGTTCCCCCGTTCTGTGACAGGGGGACAAGCAGATCTACTGATCCCTGTCACTGGGATCAGTTAGATCTGTTATGTCCCGGCCAACCCCACCCCCCCACAGTTAGAACACAGCCAGGGAACATTGTTAACCCCTTCACTGCCCCCTGCAGGTTAACCCCTTCACTGCCAATGACATTTATACAGTAATCAGTGGACATTTAAATTTCTGATCGCTGTATAAATGTCATTGATCCCAAAAATGTGTCAAAAATGTCCGACATGTCCCCCCCAATATCAAAGTCCCGATAAAAATCGCAGATCGCCGCCATTACTAGTAAAAAAAAAAAAAAAAAAATTAAAAACGCCATAAATCAATTCCCATAGTTTGTAGACGCGATAACTTTTGCGCAAACCAATCAATAAACGCCGATTGCGGGTTTTTTTTACCTAAAATATGTAGAAGAATATAAATCGGCCAAAACCGATGAATAATTTTTTTTTTTGGATATTTATTAGAGCAAAAAGTAAAAAATATTGTTCTTTTTTCAAAATTGTCGCTCTTGGTTTTGTTTATAGCGCAAAAAATAAAAACCGCAGAGGTGATCAAATACCACCAAAAGAAAGCTCTACTTTGTGGGGAAAAAAGGACATCAATTTTATTTGGGTACAACGTCGCACGACCGCGCAATTGTCATTCAAATGCGACAGCGCTGAAACCTGAAAATTGGTCTGGGCAGGAGGGGGGTTTAAGTGCCCAGTAAGGAAGTGGTTAAGATGGCTGCTCTGCCGAACCATGAGAATTGTTTCAAGTTCCATAATTTAAGGTCCTTTTCAATCTGTTTGAGTAGTGGGATAAAATTGTGATGGTAGAGCTTTTTAATTTCAGGGGTCAATTTGATTCCTAGATATTTTGAGAGCTGTTGTTTCCCATTTATATGGGCAATTTTGAATAGTAAGTTGTTCTATTTCTTTTGGGAGAGTTAGGCTCATTGCTTCTGACTTGCTATTGTTTATTTTACAATTATATATATTTGAATAATCTGAGTATTTCATTTAGGTTAGGTATTGAGATATGGGTTTGTGAGATAAAGAATAGCAGGTCATCTGCGTAGGCAGCTAATTTATACTCCTTATTGTCAATGTTGAATCCGTGGATATTCATATTGGTATTTATGGTTCTTATTAGGGGTTCTAGAGTTATGATAAACAGTAAACGGGAAAGGGGGCAGCCTTGCCTTGTCCCATTTTTAATATGTATGGTGTCTGAGAGGTAGTTTTTCATTTTTATTTTTGCCGTTGGTTTTTCATATAGGGATTTGATCCATAGCATCATTTTACTTCCTAGCCCAATGTGTTTGCAGGTGGCAAACATATAATCCCATGCCAAAAATAATCCTATTTTTAATCTCTATTTAATATTTAATGTTGCTCCATCTATCTCAGTTTTTTAAGGATTTGGTCCTGAAAGACATTGATAATTTATGGATTAAAAGAGATAGAAATAATAAAATGTGTAAGGAAGGTTTAGAGTACCTGAAGCAGAGAGATGACATCAATGGCTGTCCTGCTGATAAGGGGGGGGGGGGGGGG
>BLSH010481874.1:57225-67627 GCA_018402905.1 Glandirana rugosa | reverse complement strand
CTGGCTGCATAACTGCCCCCACCTGTGTCACTGGCTGCATAACTGTCCCCACCTGTGTCACTGGATGCATAACTGCACCCACCTGTGTCAATGGCTGCATAACTGTCCCCACCTGTGTCACTGGCTGCATAACTGCCCCCACCTGTGTAAATGGCTGCATAACTGCCCCCACCTGTGTCCATGGCTGCATAACTGCCCCCACCTGTGTCACTGGCTGCAAAAGCGCCCCACCTGTGTCAATGGCTGCAAAAGTGCCCCGCCTGTGTCACTGGCTGCAAAAGTGCCCCCATCTGTGTAACTGGCTGCAAAAGTTCCCCCACCTGTGTCACTGGCTGCAAAAGTGCCCCCACCTGTGTCATTGGCTGCAAAAGTGCCCCCACCTGTTTTACTGGCTGCAATAGTGCCCCCACCTGTGTCACTGGCTGCAAAAGTACCCCATCTGTGTTATTGGCTGCGGATTCTATAAGGGGTGGGGCTCATTAGAAGCGCCCCCCATCCTTAAACTTCACCAGCTGCCACTGCTTAGATTATCTCATGGTGGAGAGCCCCTACAGCCATGGTTAACGGAACAGTCTTATGAGTCACTTGAACAGGCTGTAGAGGTCTCCCATCAATAGCCTCAATGGCAAGTGGAGTAGCCTGAAGCTGCAGCAGGATTGAGTGCTTAAACTCAAAGGCACTATCCATGAACAGGCCTGCAGCCCCAGAGTCTATTAGAGCATGTATCTCGATGGACGACTCAGACCAAGAAAGGGTAACCGGAACTAGGGGCTTATTCTTCTGGATAACCAGGGACAAAAAAATACACCTAATGTCTGTCCCCTACAGGACCTCAGGTGGTCGGGTAGGACAAGGCTTCAAAAAGTGACCTTACCGACCAGTCTGTCACCAAACAAATTCACCTGTCTAACAGTAGCGTTTAAAAGGCAGGGGATTGGTTACACACATTTGCAAGTGCATGCGTAAGCTGCAGGACCCGTCAAGGCTCCCTGTATACTGCAGACCTAACTCTATATATGAGGCTTCACAATGGAAGGACATGCAATTTAATGGATAGATGGAGGACAGGTGACTGGAGGAGCCCATCCCTCCTAAAAGGTACAGGACCAGACACCCAGCAAGTGGATTGACTACATTTTCTGAATTCATGGCTCTCGCCTACTGTCAGGAACCATGAATCAGACCAAGACAGAAGTGCAGTAAAATCACACTTTTTAATAAAAAGGTAAAATGTTATAAACAGAGTAAACATGGTCAAAAACATAGCCAGGGTTCGGTAAACAGTGCGGATAGTCAGAGCAAGCCAGTGAAACAGTAGTCCAGAAATCAGCGAGGTTGAATAAAAAGAATGCAGGGTCAGGAGCCAAGAGGAGAGTTAGCCAAGCAGTTTCTTGAATCCAGGAACCAGAAGGGAATGTCAAACAGGCAAAGCCTTTCACAGGAACACACAGCAGCGATTTATCCAGAGATGTTGACCAAGGCGAGGGCATCTGTGATCTGATCCAGGCAGTTTATATAGCAGCAGAGCCGGCAAAACGAGGCAGGATACGGTCATCAAGTGAGACAGAGTGAAAGCTGAGACTGGCATTTAACCCTCAGCTAAGCAGCTTGCTCTGAGAAGGGAGAGCTGAGCCCAGCCCTGACACTAGCTTAGCAGGCAAAGACTTTCCACCGCAAATGCAGTGACTATTAGGGCTGGTAACCTGTGATGTTTGTAATGGGGGAGAAATGACAATGAGGGGTGAAATGATGACCTTAGTCAAAATTGCCTGGATGTCTGTTCTTAGATGGTGACTTGACCTTTAGAAGGCTCCCTCCATCTTTTGCTCCTTACAGGACTATAGATATTGGCTCTCTTTTTCTTAGACTGGGTTAAGACTATTGTGAATTGGATGCAGGGACCCCGCATCCAATTCGCAATAGCAGGAGATTTTGACCGGCTCTCTATGGAGCCGGTTCACATATTTCTGCCGCGGCTCCGGTGCAAATTTGCACAGGAGCCCTGTGCGTCTTTTGGTCCGTTTCAGGTATGAATTCAGCCAACAATTTTGGCTGAAATCGGACCTGAAATTATGAACCAGGAAACACCGGACCCCTGCTGGGAACTGTATGCGAAGAAAGTGTGAACCCAGCCTCAATCTTCACTACTTACCTAATCCCTATACCTTTAAAGCAATGGGTGGTCTGACTGGGCAGCTTTCACCATAGAAACAGAGCAAAGCAGCAGAGTGAAATTAAAAACAGCAAAACACAGTGATCCCAAAGCAAGCATTGAGAAGGGGATAGGAAGAGCCCAGGTGAATGCCATACAAAGGGAAAACATACTTGAAAACAATGACCACATAAGCGTCCAGCATGCATGAGTAGAGAGCCCCACCATGTGTTGCCCAAAAATGCCTTAAAACCATTTAAAACTGTCACATTTTGCCATTAATGATGATAACAGTGCCTGAGCATGCTCAAATTGCCATCTTGGAAAAGCTCTGAAAAATGCAGTCACAGAGGCCGCATCACTTCCTGCCTCTCATGCTCAGAGTGTACTTGCACTGCTGCAGCAAGCTTGGAAAAGTCAAACACCCACAAAACAGAAAAAAGAAGTAAAAAGCATATGGAAAGCTAAGGGAAATGCTGTCACTCACGTCAAAGCTTGTTTAAAGCTTTCTTTGACAGGCCTGCCCCACCAGAATGTGGCCCAACCATATAGCTCATGTAGAGGCTGTACTGGAAGGACCTCCACCCAGGAGAGGCTGGACTTGGCTGCAGCGACAAATGGTAAGGGATACCTCGCAATTCCAGTCCTAATCAGATAAGCACAAAAAGGAGAATGCTGTGAGCTGGGTCTGTCTTTGATTTATAGTTAACCAGTCCTATCAGGTTGTGGGGATGGAGCCACAACCCATTGTATGCTGCCATGATGCACCAGGAAACAGTGTTGTGAATAGAGCCCAATATAACTGGTGTGGAGGTGATTAGGGCACTGAGTGGGCAGCAGTGATTAGGGATACTTACTGACAGCACTGGTCGGGTGACATTGTACTGCTGTGGCAGTGATCAAAGATAATGGCTGGCGGCACTGACATACAGTGATATCAGAGCAGCCAGTCATTGTAAGTGACCACCACCACCACAGCAGTTCAATATCACCATAGTGACACTGCACTTGCTCATGCTCTCTCTCTCTCTATATATTTCTTTTTTTTTTTTTTACAATTTATTTTTAAAAGTACAACAGTTCTGTTCATGGGCGACTTTGATGCAACTTTAAACTCTCTGGCACTCAGATTGCATCAAAGTAGTTGTCAAGACCTGTGTCCTTGCTTGGGTCACCTGCTGGTGGCAGTGTTTGGAAAACCAAATGGTGTAGTTCTAGTGGCCACCAGCGGGTATCTCCCAGGAGATTGAGCATACTAGTCATTAAGCTGCACCTGATGGGTCTGCTGGGTCTATATAAGCCCGCCTTGCTCCCTGTCCCAATGCTTCAGTATTTTCCCTGCAAGCCGTGTCCATGCCTGAACCTGACCTGCTCTGATCCCCGATCTGTAATCCAGACCCAGAGACTTGATTGCTGAACTTGCTTCCTGCTCCCTTGTTCTCCTTCTGCTCCCAGTACCTGGCTCCCTGTTTCCCTTATCTGGTATCCCTATTTGCTTATTATATATGTGTGTGTGTTTTCTTCACTTATATTTAGTTAGTCAGATAGTTAGGTGTGTGTTTTGGGTTTATGGTGTATTTTCATCTTTTACTTGCTCATTTATGTTTGCTGGTGTTTGGTGTTGGAAGTGTGTTATTTGTCTAATAAATTTATACACATTTTCACTTTACATCGGGTCCTGATTCCTTTAAGTGCAGCCAACTGATCTGACCGATCCATGCTGGATACCTGCATATGGTATCCCTGACAGTAGTGCAGTAACCTAGATGTGTCCAAAGTCACGTTAAGGTCTAGAGTTAGGGTTAAGGTTAGTGATGATTGTTAAGTTTAGAACTTGTTCACTATTGTAACTGTGATCGCTGTGATTAATCACAGCAATCACTTGGTACCAGGGTCACTCAGAGCACCCAAGTGCAGTGATCAGTAATTGATTACAGATCGGAGCGTGGACAAGACACAGTTCTGAGAGGAAGTACACGTACACGTACATCCTCAAGGAACTTGAGAGCACACACCCAGCTGTTTATGTACATTGGGCAAGTGAGAAGTGTTTAAATACCTAGTACTGCCTACTTTCCAAAAAGGGATCATTTGGGGGGTATTTGTGTTATCCTGGCATTTCATGGCCTCAAGAAAAGAAATAGGCAGTCAGTATGGTACATTGATCAATTTTCAAATATACAGTGGGTATAAAAAAGTATCATCCCCCTTTAAAATAATCACATTTTGTTGCTTTGCAACACACCAATTTAAACCGTTCCATTGCCAACAATAGGGTGTGACTTGAACCCGTCAAATCGCATTACAAGTCGCACCAGTGACGTGCAGTCAGGGGAGGCATGAACATAAAAAAAAAAAAAGATTGACTTTGAGGGTCATAGCTTGGTTACCTGGGGTCACAGACCCCAAATTTGGGAAGTAGGTAGCTGAAGTCCTATCCCACCACTGGTAAAAATGTGGGGCTCTTATCATCTATGGTTCTGGAGATATGAGGCTCCTTGCGCAGCCAGTCAGAAGCTGCATACGGAGCGGCCAGTTTAACTACAAGCTGACACACTGGGGTTGATTTACTAAAGCTGGAGAGTGCAAAATCTGGTGCAGTTCTGCATAGAAACCAATCAGCTTCCAGATTTTTTTGTCAGAGCTTAACTGAACAAGCTTAAGTTAGATGCTGATTGGATACCATGCACAACTGCACCAGATTTTGCACTCTCCAGCTTTAGTAAATCAACCCCACTGTGTTTGCAGACTCAGAGGATGAGCTCACAGTGCCTCTCCTCCCTTCTTGTCAGAGGCACTGAGCTCAATGGACAGCTTGGAGCCTTGGACCAATGGTAAAGCACCATTGGCTCAAGCTGTCCAATAAAAATGCTTCAGTGGAGGCTCGCTTCACTGTAGTGTCATAGAAGGGGGCATGTCTAAAATACAAATACTTCCTTCCAGCCCAGCCCTCTTAACTACAAGGAAAAACATGGGTTTATGTGTATAAGATTTACCCACAATCCCATGTTTTTCCCCACACAGTTAAGAGGGAGAATGAGAATCTGCTGCTGCTGAAAAGGTACAAGCTAAATCCTAAATTATTATTGTAGCCATGTGCTCCCTTAGTAGTGGCTAGTAGTTGGGGTTCACCTTATAGCTGCCCTCAATCCCACCATATCTCACACATCCGACGTCACTGAACAGGCCGGCTCTTGTTTTTGTTTGTTTTATTTAGGGGGATTAACTTGGATGCGGAAAAGGGGTGACTGTGGGATTCCCAAAGAATTGGTTACAGGATCATCTATATACATGACCGTACTGTATACTTCCTCCAGCAATTCTCTTGCAAACTATTGCTCCTTCACTTCTCTCCAGCACTTCTCTTAGTTTCCTGACCTGAAGGGAAATTTATCAGGCTCACTTCATTCCTTTCTCTTCACCACAGCTAGCACATGGTGAGGCCTGCACTCTGTCAGCAGGACCTCTGGACCACCCATTACAGGCCAGGGTCAAAGACCCCTCAAAGTGTAGCTTAGTACGTTCTTTGGTGCTAGCAGGGCCTTTGATGGACTACAACTTCAAGCCCACCCCTCTTCCAGGTCACTCCAACCTGCTTTCCTCCCAGTGACACTCCTTATCCTGACTGGCTCCTGAGATCCTCAGACCTCGACAGACTGTCCACGATTACTCTCCCAGCCTGCTCCAGCCTTTCCCCCAGCTCCCAGGGTCTGTCACTCACTGACTCCAGTGGACACTTTAAAGTGTTCTCAGTAGCACCTCTGCTGTTCTCCTACTCCCTTGTGCTTCTCCAGGAATCAACTCCACTCCTGGCTGCACCCGAGTCTCCAGGCCTCAAGGTCACCCCCCTTCCCCGACTGGGGGCTGGCTGGAGGCCTCCACAGCACCTCTGGTACATCTCCATCACTTCCACCCGACTTCTCCTCCCCCCTGCTGGCAGACTGCTGTATTTAAGGAGGCCTGCCCCCTCCCTATCCAGATTGTAGATTGGTCAGGGCTCCTTGTCACACATCAGGAAGTGACACCTCCTCATCCACTCCCCTTTCCAGAGCTTTGTCTGCTCAAAGGGGAGGAAACCCCAAGGGGTGTTCCTTCCTTTCAACTCCAGCCACTCCCTGAGCCACTCCCCAGCTATGATCAAAACATTCAGGCCTGCACCTACAGTCAGGCCTGATTAAATTTAGCCTCTCCTAGCAAAAAGACCTCACCCAAAAAAACTTACACTTTGGGGGCGCTAAACTATGCTATATGTTATAAGATAATAATTTGTCATTTACCTATTTACTGTGAAATTACTGGTTTGAAGTTATAACTTTAAACTTCAGTAATTTGTCCATTAAGCCACCTGCTTGAGTACAGTATTTGAAAATATAGTAAATGACCTTAAAAACAATATACAATAATTATTTGTATATTAATTACTTATGGTAATTAACCCCTTGCCACCCAGGCCAATTCTGACACTTCTACTACATGTAAAAATCATTATTTTTTTGCTAGAAAATTACTCAGAATCCCCAAGCATTAAATACAGTATCTCACAAAAGTGAGTACACCCCTCATATTTTTGTAAATATTTTAATATATCTTTTCATGTGACAACACTGAAGAAATGGCACTTTGCTACAATGTAAAGTAGTGAGTGTACAGCTTGTATAACAGTGTAAATTTGCTGTCCCCTCAAAATAACTCAACACATTAATGTCCAAACCACTGGCAACAAAAGTGAGTATACCCCTAAGAGAGAATGTCCAAAATGAGCCCAAGGTGTCAATATTTTGTGTGGCCACTATTATTGGCCGAGTAAATAGGTACCTAATATGTCACAGTTTAAAATTGCGCACACTTGTGGAATGGCGCCAAACTCCAGTACTTAAGAATCTCCATAGACAACGCTGTAAAAAATGTTTAGAGGTTACATGTTTAGAGTTAGAGGAGGTCTAGTGCTAAAATTAAAGCTCTGGCTCTAACGTTCGCGGCGTATCTGGCTCCAATACTAGCCAGTGTCTCACCAGCCACTGAACTCACCGCACATCCCTGAGTCGCACCTATGTGAACGGGGGCTAAAACACACCTGCTCAGCATATAAACAGCACATGTAAAATAGTCTCCTTTAAATGCTGAGTAATTGTTCACATTTGTGAGCTGTGCTTTAGAAAAGTCCTGCTTGCTGCATCTTCAGTGCATTTTGTAAAAAATGCACCAAAAACATACCTTACAATACGGTCAAGGGTAGCACAGCAAGATTGCACTGCGACTGTTTTAAGTGCTTTTTTTGAGTCACATATCCATTTTTCCCAGATGACCAGGGAGGAAAATGCATGCAAAACAAAATATGCATTGCACCAAATTTTAACCACTTGGTGACTAGGCACAGTGGCCTACCTGTATGCCGCAGTAAACTTCCCCTGCTGATCTGTGCTTTGATGGGACACAGCACAAGTTTACAAGCTTGTCAGCAGGTTACGGCCAATGAATTTGTCTATGGCCAATCACAGCACAGAGATTGGTGTGTTTGTAAATTGTAAAATGATTCTGGCTGGATTTCTCCCTGCTTTCAGTTACTGTTCAGAACCAGTGGAGGCTGACGGGCTTTTTTTTTGAGGGGGGGGTGGCAAGCAACCACCCCCCCGGGCTGCTGGCACTACTAACCCCCCCCGGCGGCGCGGCACTGCCACACCCACTACCACCCCCACCCCCTGCTGGTCGGTCCGGCACTTACCCCATCTAGGTGGCGGGTGACAGCAGCTCTTCTGCACCCTCGGCTCCTGTGTCCTTTCTTCCATCGTGGCGACTTCTGTGCGTCTCCTCCTAGGCGCTAGGCGTCCTATAGGATCGCCTGTACTTTCAGCCAATCTGGGGTGCCGGGTCTCAGACTCGGAGGATCAGTGTTAGAATAGCGAATATTCATTTGCTGTTGTAACACACCTGGGTAGGACCGTAATTTGAAGCCTATTAGAGCCTCTGGCTCTAATAGGTGCTTAAACAAAACACTCCCGCTGTTGTAATTCATGCACCCGGCATCCTGAAAGGGGCCAGATGAATGGATAGGGGGTGGTGGCATGGATAGGGGAGGCGGCTCCTGTGCGCCCACAATGGACATGCCGCCCCTGTTCAGAACTGAAATCAAGGAGAGACTCCAGCCAAATGTAAAAGCAGCACACATGCAATTGCATACACTTGTTAGACACACAGTTAAGCCCTTGATTTCCCTCCTGTCACCCAGCCAGTGTCATTAGTACAGAACTATCACTGATCACTGTATTTGTGTCACTGGCGACATGTCAGTTATTGCCAGATTGCCCGCCAAACTATCACAGTTACACTATGACTTGCTGATCACAGCCATTACTAGTATAGTGTCTGTATGAATCAGTAACTTGATCCCAATCAGAACTATACAAGTGGCCCAGTGGCGGATGTACAGGGGTCGCAGCAGTCGCAATGGCGACTGGACCCCATGCTGTAGGTGTGTATGTATGTGTAGCTCCCCCTGGTAGGTGGGAGCTAGAGTGTAGGGTTTTTGTGTATAGGTGAGGTAAAAATTTAGTCAGGCCTGACTGAGAGCAGGTTTTGATTTCTGAGCTTGGAGTGGCTCAGGTAGTACTGGGCAGTTCCTAGATTATATCACCAGGTCCTCCTACTTCTTTCCAGAAGGGACTGAAACATTCTGGAGAGAGAGGCTGTAGGGCTCATCTGGGTGTTCTAAGGAGCTCTGACCAATCCCCAACCTGGTTTGACAGGGGGCAGACCTCCTTAAATACCATTGGACAGCCCAGTGGGGGGGGGGAGTGTGTTGGGTGGAAGAGTGGAGATGTAGTAGGTGCTGTGGAGGCGTCACTCGGGATGACCTTGAGGCCTGGAGGTCCGGGTGCAGCCAGGAGTGAGCCGGTTCTTGGAGCAGCACAAGGGAGCAGGAGAGCAGCAGAGAAGCTACATAAAAGACTCTTTAAAGGATCCACTGGAGACAGTAAGTGATAGACCCTGGGAGCTGGACAGAAAGGCTGGAGCAGGCTGGGGAGGAGAAAGTCTGTGGAGGTCCGAGGAGCAAGTCAGGGGAAGGAGAGTCATTGGAGAGAGAGGTAGGCCGGTGTGGCCTGGAAGAGGATGGGCTGGGAGTAGTAGTTCATCCATACCCAGCAAGTACCAACGTAGTTAGCTACACTTTGAGGGCCCGTGGCTTCACAACTGAAAGGCCTTGACCCTTGCCTGTAATGGTGGTCCAGAGGTCCTGCTAGCAGAAGAGCAGGCCTCACCATGTGCAGGGTAGACATGGGGACCTCTGAGGAACACATATATCTGCTAATTGCACCTCATTCCCCAAGGTATACATTCAAAAATTGATAGATCGGATAAGATCTATACAGGGGGGTATGGGAATGTTTACGGTGCCAAAAAAGAAGAAAGTAATAAACACGATATAAAATCAATCAATTTTAATATTGCATTGTTAAAAGATCGAAACACTTAACAGAGTGACATAAGTAAAAGTATGGCAGTGATCATTTTCTTGGGTTCAGTAGTTTTACAGTGGTGTGTGGAGAGGTTGTGCCAACATGATTTTCGCTGTAGAAATAGCTTCATCAGGGGAAAGATGGTATAACACTGTTGTAGAGCACAAAGAATAATGAATAAATATATAAACATCCAAGATAGCATAAACATATGCAATTAATGGTATAATATACATATGAGTTTGTTACATGTGTATATAGGTCGCAGGGCATTATAGCTAGGCATAACCACATGTTGGCATCGAATCTTACTCAACGCAGCTCAACTCGGAGCTCCAGCCTCACCCCAAGTTGCACAGCCGACAAATAAAATCAAGGAATACACAGCAATATCTAAATATTGAAACAAAGAAATGATAAAAAGTAAAAGGAAGAAATAAATATGCATGCATCATGGAGGGTTAAACTAATGATGGTAGAGTAAATAATAAAGAGGCGGGCTTGTGAAGACAAGCTCCAATGTTTATTATAATAATTTATAGGGGGAAAAAAAAACACAGAAAGAGCAAAAATAGATAAATATCAAACTTACATCAAGATTTAGAATGTTCAATATGGTAAACCAGGAGCTAAAATGCCTTAAATAAGTCTGGGCATGTCCAAACTGGAAAAGGAGTGTGCTAGCTGCGGTGGAGGAAGGAGTGTCATGGAGGCCTGATAAATTGCCTTTCAGGCCTGGAAGAACAAGTATTGTGCAGGAGAGAAGTAAGGAGTGGAACTATGGGGGGGGGGGGGG
>BLSH010481874.1:42067-52727 GCA_018402905.1 Glandirana rugosa | reverse complement strand
AAAATGTAGTTAGAGTAATGCTTTATGTGAACCTATAAAATGTTGACTCATAATGTACTAATGAATGTGTTTATTTGAGACTAGAGAACATCCAGTGACAGGAGGAGATGTCGCTGCTTTTGAGAAAACAAATCTCTTGGATATGTGATGATCTGAATTATTCTTTTTTTCCCGGTTTCAAGATGGATTTCTTATAGCACTGTCTAAATTTTGTTTCTCTTTCTATTGGTCACATGGGAAAACCCCCCATTTAACTGCTTGATTGTTAATAGAAGATACAGACACTGATTAGGATGATTATATGCTCATCCCTAGGTTACAACTCAGAACACATCTATGTTTTATGCATATTTATTATTATAAAAATTTAAGCCCTCACTTTAAGTAGGATTACACATCAGCAGACCTGTTGTACTGTGTTTCGGACTTCATTTGTAGCCCATTACAGTGATAGCCATCATCAGAACTGTAGCCCTGGCAGAACACAACCCTGCCTGGATTCATGCCACCGGAGTAAAATTGGTAAAGAAGAGATCTGACTCTGAGGTCCCAGAAGCAAGAAAGGAGGTATTAACGGGGGCAGAAAGCACTGACCTCGAAAAGGAAAGTCAAGACAAGGGGGTATTAACGGAGGTGGACAACCTTGACCCTGAAAATGAACTGCTACCTGCATTTTGGACAATGGCCCTTAATCTCCCTGATCCTACCCCCCCCCCCCCATCTCTAGTGATTTTATTGACTTTTCTCATGTGTATTAGTACAGAGGTGGTCATTACCCAAAAGGGGTAAAACCCCCAGTCTCACAACATTCTGGTATAACATATCAAACATATATGTAGCCACCTTGACTTTTGACTGCCATATAGTTTACTGTTTTATAGTATTTGGTTAGTGTAATTTTTATATTCATAGGGGTACATATATATATATATATAGCTGTTCAAAGAGAGGTCCAAGGTGAACTCAAAGCCAGAGATCAAGTGACAGCTGGATTTGAATCACTTATCCCCATAATAACTGTTAATTAGAATGTAGAATGGATTAATTATATTTATTATAATCAATAATGTTTTGTTAACTAACTCAGGTATAGACACCGGATGGAAACAAGCCCTAGTTCAACCTTTTATAATCATTGTTGCTATATTAGCGTAATAAGTATGATAGTGTACTGTGTTATTTTATGCAAGGGAGTAGATCATCCCTCTATGCTCGGATATATAGAGTCAGAACAGATAGAGCCCTTCTATCCCAGCCCTTATTTTTAGTACCTAAGAAAACACTGTAGTGACAAGCAGACTGGTATTGCCCAAAATATCTTTAGACGGGTGGGTATAGTCCTTCTTTTGCAACAAGGATATCAAGAACAGGATAGCCGCATGCCCACTGACTTTACCGGGGAGCTACATGCCCCCGATGACGTCGGTGACAATGTAAGGCCCGATAGGGTTTTAGGGGAAATCATGTTTATGATTTAAGAGGGGGTTATGGGGGGGGGGATGCAGAGAAAACACTGAAACGCCATTTTGTTTTCTGGATTCCATTTTAAAATATCTTTTTCTCCTCTGTCTCTTGATGTTCCCCATCCCCCTTCTTCCATTTCAGAATTCACAGTTTGCACGTACAGAGATGATCTCATCTACCATCCCAATTACTAAATTCCATGTACTTGGTACTACCAGCCACAATAATTAGGATTACTTTAGCACAACCCCATAGCTTCAGGGCTCTGGATAAAGACCCCCTCTTTTCTTAAGGAGGAGTTTCATAATTGTTTTTCTTATCTATGATAATTACTAAACCTATAGTCTCATATTATTTGGAATATTATTAGCTTTGTATAATTGTTAACCTATAAGGTGATGTGTTGCAGAATATCATTAACTTTGTAACGCCCTTCATAATGACTATAAGATGTTTGACCCAAACAATACAAGTCAGAATAATCTTGGCATCTAAACTGTCTGTCTGTGTGTGTTTTTCTTATAACGCTAAGATTATTCTCAAACTGGATCCTTAAAAGACACAGGGTCGATCCAAGCCAGTAAGAACAGCAGGCCTCACTGGTACCCCAACAGGAACGGTCAGCAAGTGTCAGTGCTGGAGGAAGAAGAGTGTATATACTGTTGGTGTATATAAAATGGTCCTGTTCACTGGGCATCCACAGCATTCCCAACCCTATCCAAATTTATCCCCTCAATAAAACAACAAAACAAAGTACCGGCCTGTTCCATGACTCTGGATGTGAGGAAAATTGTGTGATTGAGGGCAGAGAGAGAGGTGAACCATAACTACCAGCCACCCCAAGGGGGTTATTGGCTACACATGTATGTGTGGGTGTGTCTGCATGTATGTGCATGTATGTGCGGGTGCATGTACTGTATGTGTGGGTGCCTGTATGTGCATATATGTGTGGGTGAGTGTATGTGCATGTATGTGTATGTGCATATATATGTGGATGCGTGTATGTGCATGTTTTTGTGGGTGCATGTGTCTATATTTGTGTGCACAAGTGATTTATATATGAGTGTGTGTATATATATATATATATATATATATATATATGTGTGTGCTTATATATACAGTATGTGTGTTTTATATACATGTGTGTGCATACATGTGTGTTTACATGTATGTATGCACATTTTATATATGCGCGTTTAATCCTTACCCCCTATGTGTGTACAATCAGAACTGATTTTTTTTACCACTTGTTCATAGTACCCGCAAGAAAATGTAATTCCTCTGAAAAGCAATCCATGCTCAGATCGCTTTTCAGAGGAATTTGACAGCCGGTACAGAGACAATATGTTGCCTCCTAACCACCTGTTTTAACCCCCAAATGCGTCATCACTATGCTGCAACCGTGTGCAATGCCCACATATGCGGGGTGGTTGCAGTGCAGCCCCATTCACCTAGGGGTATACTTCAAGGGTGCCCTGACTGGAAAAAGATTGAGAAACACTGGCATAGAGTAACCGATGTCTCTCCATTTTCCTCCTGCAGCCATTCAGCGGTGAGGAGGAGGAGAAGCGGGGGGGGGGGGGGGAAATGGAGAAATCGGTTCCTTTATATGCAACCACCCACTTGCGGCCAGGCCCTAGCATTCTAGTTCACATCTGTGCGTCTTGAGAATGTGTGTTTTTGGAAAGGGTCAGGGACTTTTTTTCCCACAGCTGATTGGATTGTTCATAATAGACTGCAATGGACTTGCACCAAAAACGCAAATGTTGCGTTTTTTATACGTTTTGTGGATTTTTTTGTGGCTAATGGGAAAGTATGACAGTACTGTTCATGGAGTGTGACTTTACACTCTCTAGCACTTGAGTCGCATCAAAGTAGTGCAGGAACCTTTATGTGTCCAAAGTCACATTAGGGTTAAGGTCTAGGGTGAGGCTGGGTTCACACTCCCTGCTTGGAGTCGCTGCGTCTCCAGTCACCACTTCAGGTCCGATTTCAGCCCGAATTCTGGGCTGAATTCGGACCTGATATGGACCAAAAGACACACAGGACTCCTGTGCAATTCACACCGGAGCAGCTGCGGAGTTGTGTGAACTGGCTCCATAGAGAGACGGTCACAGTCTCCTGCTGTGCGAATTGGATAGGTGTGAACCCAGCCTTAGGGTTAGTGGTAATTAAAACGCTAACCCTAACAATTGCTGCTAACCGTATTGATTACTGCTAATCCCAATTTGCGACTTTGGACACGAAGGTTCCGGCACTACTTTGATGGGACTATGATGCGACTTGAGTGCCAGAGAATGTAAAGTGAACATAAACAGAACTGTCATACTGTTTCTACACAGGTATGTCTGTCTTGCTGACAACTCCACCAAAAAACTGAAAACACTGCTGACTACTAATGCTTATGCATTTAATAACGGTATGTCCATCTTGCTGACAACTCCATCCAAAAACTGAAAACACTGTTGACTACTTTTGCTTATGTCTTTAATAATGGTATGTTATTTTTGCTTAAGCATCTGTAGACCTGTCCACATTGCAATGTTTATTTTCTCCTTGTCTCATCCAAAAATGATGGCCTGTTATCTCTAGTTCCCTTGTCGTTCTTGTTGCTCTGGGTCTGAAGTGAAATTTGCTATGTTCAGCCAGCCATTTTTATCACCTCTTGAATGCTAATTGAAATGCACCCACCCCCATTCCCATCAGTATGAATTTAAGCATCTCCTGGGAAAGGCATACTTGCCAAGGGAGCACTACTTGCTGTGGCGGCTATTCCTCTAAGTCAGTGGTTCTCAACTCCGGTCCTCGGGACCCCCCAACAGGCCAGGTTTGCAGGATAACTGAAATACATCACAGGTGATATAATTTGCTGCTCAGTGATTGCAGTATTCTAATCTGCATCTCCCCAAGGTAATACTGAAAATCTGGCCTGTTGGTGGGTCCCGAGGACCGGAGTTGAGAACCACTGCCCCAAGGTAATACTTAAAATCTGGCCTGTTGGTGGGTCCCAAGGACCGGAGTTGAGAACCACTGCTCTAAGTGGAAGCACTTCGGACTCTGCACTTCAGCGAATGAACACTAGAAAATACTTAGATTAACACCACACAGACTACAGGTGACCTTGTTTACACATTCAGCTCTTTCTCCTCTCTTAACATGCACTCTCTACCACTCCCTCGAACAGCTCTGTCCTGTATCCTCAAACTCTCTCTCCTTCACCCCTTTTCTCCACCCCACAACTTTTATATATCATCCTCACCGCTATCCTGCCCTTATTACTGCACTCAGCAAATCCTGCTTATTCTAAATCCACACATACAAAAATACTCCAGGACACTAGATCATGTCCCTTCTTATAAATCGCACTCCCACATTACCTCCCTCACCCTTCTGCTTCTCATAACCTCTGGAGATATATCCCCAAACCCTGGACCTCCATCATTTAACTATACTCAACGCACCCATTACCCTGCACGCTCTGATTGCAGCCGCAATGCACACAATCTAATTCCCATTTCTCTTCTTCCCAAAACCAGACTCCCTTTGGCTTGTGCACTTTGGAATGCCCGCTCGGGCAAACTGACCTCTCTCCATGATCTTTTTATCGCTAACTCATTCAATCTACTCCCCATTACTGAAACCTAGCGTCACGAATCCGACACTGTGTCTTCTGCTGCCCTATCCCATGGTGGTCTTCTCTGGACCCACTCCCCCAGACCCAGTGGACGCAAGGGAGGGGGTGTTGGAATCCTTCTAGCCCCATGTAGCACCTTTCAGGTACTTCACCCACCCCCCTCTCTGTCTCTCTCTTCTTTTGAAGGACACTGCATTCGTCTTTACTCCCCAGTTTCTCTACGGGTGGTAGTGACCTACTGGCCCCTGGACCGGTATCAACTTTTCTTGATGACTTCTCTGCCTGGCTACCCTTCTTTCTTTGGAAATCCCCACTATCATTTTCGGGGACTTCAACATCCCTATTAATACTAACACTCTTGTTACTTCCAAACTTCTCAGTCTAACCTCCTCCTTTAACCTGAAGCAATGGATATATGTTACTACTCACTCTGAAGGCAATACGCTTAACCTGGTTTTCTCCCACCTTTGCACTCCATGCAACCTCTCCAGCTATCCATTTCCTCTCTCTGATCACTACCTTATTAGTTTCACTCTGTCCCTCTGAGCGCCTGTGCCGTAAGACTAAATCTGAGATAGATTTTAACCAGTATAAATCTTCCCACCAAAAATACAATTCGCGCCTCCTCACTGCCAAGCAGACCTATTTTATCACTCTCGTTAACAACTTATCATCCCGTCCCCGTCAACTCTTCTTTACCTTCAACTCTCTACTTTGTCCTCCTCTGCCTCCACCCACTACTTCACTTACTGCCCAGGAGATCACCAATCACTTAAAACAGAAGATTGAAACAATTTTCGAGGAGATCTCTACTGTTCAGATACCCTCCATGTTTTACACTTCATGCCCACAGGTACAATCACTACTTCCCTCATTCAACCTCACCACTTTAGACAAGGTGGCTAAACTACTTGCTAATGTCAAACTACCCACCTGCCCTCTGGAATTTGTTAACTCGCAAATACTAGGTTCACCCTCTGACTCTATTCTACACTCTTTAACCCACATCTTCAATCTCTCCCTCTCTGCTGGCATTTTCCCCTATTCTCCAAAACATGCACTAGTTAGTCCCATACTTAAAAAGCCTTCACTGGACCCAACCAATCTTAACAGCCTATGCCCCATCTCATTGCTCCCCTTTCTATCCAAACTCCTTGAACGTCTGGTCTACAAACGACTAAGCAACCACCTTGCCAAGTATAGATTCTTGATCCCCTTCAGTCTGGATTTCGTCCTCAACACTCTACAGAAACTGCTCTTCTAAAACTAACAAACGATCTACTAACAGCCAAAACCAATGGACACTATTCTGTACTCCTACTCTAGGACCTTTCTGCTGCCTTTGACACGGTTGACCACCCCCTCCTCCTCCAAAAATTCCATGCCCTTCGTCTCCACGATTGTACTCTTCAATGGTTCTCTTCCTACTTGTCAAATCGCACCTTTAGCGTTACTTACAACTCTACTTCCTCCTCTCCTCTTCCCTTCTCTGTTGGGGTCCCCCAAGGTTCTGTTCTTGGGCCGCTCCTACTTTCAATCTATACCTCCTCCCTGGGTCAGCTGATAGCCTCCCATTCCAATACCATCTCTATGCTGATGACATCCAAATCTATCTCTCTACCCCTCAGCTCACTCCCTCAGTCTCCTCATGTATCACACATTTACTAACGGATATATCAGTCTGGATGTCACACCACTTCCTCAAACTCAATCTATTCAAAACTGAACTTATAATTTTCCCACCACCACGTTCCCCTTCCCCTGAGCTCTCTGTCATAATCGATGGCACAACTATCAGCCCCTTAACCGCATGCCAAGGTCCTAGACATAGTACTGGACGCCGAAGTCTCCTTTAAGCCCCACTTCCAATCACTGTCCAAATCCTGCCGTCTCAACTTCCGCAACATCTCAAAAATACGCCCCTTTCTAACCAATGACACGACAAAGCTCTTAATTCACTCCCTGGTAATCTCTCGTCTCGACTACTGCAACTCCCTTCTCATTGGCTTACTTCTACATAGACTATCCCCCCTTTAATCCATCATGAATGCTGCTGTCAGACTCATTCACGTTACCAATCGCTCTGTGTCTGCTACGCCTCTCTGTCAACCCCTCCACTGGCTCCCGCTCACCCAACAAATTCAATTCAAAATACTAACAATAAGCTATAAAGCCATCCACAACTTAGCCCCTAGCTACATCACCAGCCTAGTCTTGAAATACCACCCTAATCGTTCTCTCTGTTCCTCTCAAGACCTCCTGCTCTCTAGCTCCCTTGTCACCTCCTCCTTTACTCACCTCCGTGACTTTTCCAGAACCTATGGCACTCCTTACCCCAACCTGTCCGATTCTCTCCTACTCTATTAGCTTTTAGACGATCTCTGAAAGCCCTCCTCTTCAGAGAAGCTTATTCTACCCACACCTAACAACTACATTTTCATTTTCTTCATCAGTTCATCCCCCACAGCTATTACCTTTTGTTTCACTTGACCCTCCCTCCTAGACTGTAAGCTCTAACGAGCAGGACCCTCTGATTCCTCCTGTATTGAATTGTATTGTAACTGTACTATCTGCCCTCATCTTGTAAAGCGCTGTGCAAACTGTTGGCACTATATAAATCCTGTATAATAATGATGATAAATAAATCATGGTGATTCCGCGCAATTGGCTAGTAATGATCCCTATGGGAGCTGCTGCCTCCACTCAAAGTAGAGTCTAGGACAAAAATGGATGTGGCCCTGCTCTACTAATTATATTGTACTAATAGGTGTGTGGATGATATGCGTGCAATCAAAAGCAGAGCACTAGGCACTATTTGATTGCACGCATATCATTTAAAAGGAACCACAAACCTATTAGTACAATATAATTAGTAGAACAGCACCACATCTACTACCTTCCATACATTTTTGTCATACTTTCTGATTCACAAAAAAAAAAAAAAAAGGCAAAAAAGCATCAAAAACGCGTGATCAAAAATGCAAAATGCACCGGAAAAATGCATCAATCACAAAATAGGTGTCAACCTAGACTTAGACTCCATTCACGTTCTATATCACAGGTATGGGCTATCTCCCAATGCAGCATATTGAACTGAAAGGGCTACCTTTCAGTTCAATAAGTTGCTCTACCTGGGAGGAACGCGAGGAAAAAAAGTCCCTGACTCTTTTCTTTAACCACTTCCCGCCCAAGGACATCATATGGCATCCTGGACATTGGGCGGAGATATCAAAATGATCCTTGCAGCTGCAGGCATCATTCAGATATATATTTTTTTCAGTCAGTGATTCCCTGTAAAGTAAAAGCAATCATAGCGGCTGTTTAGCTGCTTGATTGCTTTTACAGGTGGCAGGAGGGGACATCCACTTGCCTCCGTCTGGTGCTTCTCCCAGGTTGCCCATGCAATCGGCGAGCTGGAGAGTGAACCCACCAGTTGTGGCGGTTTACTATAGAAGTGGCCAAGGACCAGATGGTCCCCGGCCATCTCTAAGACCCTTGGAGGCTGCAAGCTACATCATGAAGTCACTTCCGGCGCTGGCAGATGTTAGACACTGCTGTTGTTTTTGTTGGGAAGCCTGAGATCAATTTTTTTTCTTTTGATCTCAGGCTTTCTAGCATAGAGGAGAGATCTGGGGACTTATAGACCCCAGATCTTTCCATAAAGAGGACCTGTCATGCCCTATGCCTATTACAAGGGATGTTTAAATTCCTTGTAATAGGAATAAAAGTAATAAAAAAAAATAATTAAAGGGAAAGAGTAAATTAAAAAATAAACAATAAAAAAAGAAAAAAAAAAGCGCCCCCATCCCTTGTGCAAAACGCATATGTAGGTCGCACACGCATATGTAAATGGCTTCAAACCACACATGTGAGGTATTGCTGCGATTTTCAAAGACCATAGGGCGCTGACTGAATGTGTCTAAATTAAAGTGCACAAGTGCATAAAATATATATGTGACAGTTATGCAAACTTATCGGTGAAATAAAAGTCAGTGAAATAATAAATAAATAAATCGCTTGTAACCATAATTTCTCCAAATGAATGTTCAATAATTCATAACCTTCAGTGACGCACACATGTTCACTTAACATTAATAAAATTTATTGTAACTTAAGTCCATAAAAAAATCTCAAATGTGTAATCCAATCACCGGTGAATCTGGAGTAAAATGTGGTAATAAACGCAAACACAGTGCTCCGCCACACGTAAGTGAATATATTATACGCTGACCAGATAGACTTAGCCACCAAGTGACCAAACCCCATGGACCTATAAGTGACCATATGCAGCCAGTTATTCCAACACAAACTCCTCCTCTCCTTCTCCTGTATCACCACCTTCCTTTAAGCCACTCTCTATGGACAGCTCAAGCATAGAGCCACAAAAAAGCCAGGAATAGTGTAATACCGTCTTTATTTTTATGAAACGCAATTAAAATGTATAAATTGTGCTCACATTTAATAGATTAAAATGCGCCTTTTAGCAATAGGATCCAGCTCGGTTGTTAAAGCGAGAGCAATAATTCTAGCACCTCCTCTGTAATTCTAAACAGGTAACCTGTAAAAATGTTATATAATGTTTGGTGGTTCTGAGTAATTTTCTAGCAAAAAAAAAAAAATGTTTTTTACATGTAGGAGAGAAATGCCAGAATAGGCTTGGGCTGGAAGTGGTTAAATCACGCCACACCGAGGTTTGGGGAGCAAAAAACTGCGCTGCAGGAGCCATTAACCACTTCCTGACCACTCGCTGCACATATACTGCGGTAAAGTGGTCGGATAGCGTGGTAACTGTACATTGGTTAGTGCATTTTTACAAAAAAAATCTGTAGAAGAATATATATCGGCCTAAACTGAAAATACATTTTTTTTCTTTAGAGATATGGGTTTACTTCCTCTATGCTCCCCTGCAATGTAGAAGCATTATAGGCTAGCATGCATCGCATACTAGCCTATTATGTGGCACATACGTGTCATCGCCGCCCGCGCTGTCCCCACAGCAGGGAGCGTCCATCTTTGCCCCTCTTCCTTCCGGGGCCGCGAACTCCGGCGCTATGACTGTCCGGCATCGCGTGACGTCACTCCCGCGCATGCGAGCCGCCAATTGCGGCACGCTGTCAGTGAAGAAACAGCACAGAGGCGGTTTCTTCACTGCGCATGTGTTGATTGACGTTGGCACATGCCAGAATAGCGTACATCTCCTAAACCATACAGGTTTAGGAGATACAAAGGGAAGCTACAGGTAAGTCTGATTACAGGCTTATCTGTAGTGTAAAGTGAAATGTGATGTCTATTCGGACATTAGTCTGAATGGACATCGAAGGGAAACATAGAGGATTTGGACATACCAAATCCTCTACATGCGATAAGACCGTACACGGTTGCAGTTAGTTGTGTACGCGTCACTTCTTTGGCGGAGACACGACAAAGAAGTGACTGTCGCACGGCGTTAACCGCCGAGCGTACGCGCCCTCACTGCAGTGCGCTACGGCCTGTCAGTATCGCGGCCTCAAGCGCCGGGGCCTTCCTTCTCCCCGTTTCTACCTGCGAGGGACGACACCCCTG
>BLSH010481874.1:28790-39023 GCA_018402905.1 Glandirana rugosa | reverse complement strand
ACGTCCCCCCCCCCCCCCCCCCAGGAGCATACCAGGCTCTGCGATCTGGCATGGATTTTAAGAGGAGCCCCCACGCCGAAAAAAACGGCATAGGGTCCCCCCCAAAATCCATACCAGACCCTTATCCAAGCACACAGCCTGGCAGGCCAGGAAAGGGGGTGGGGACGAGCAAGCTGCCCCCCTCCTGGACCGTACCAAGCCGCATGCCCTCAACATGGGGAGTATGGGTGCTTTGGGGCAGGGGGGGCTCTGCGCCCCCCACCCCAAAGCACCTTGTCCCCATGTTGATGGGGACAAGAGCCGCTTTCCGACAACCCTTTGCAGGGGTTCCCCTTTAAGACACCTAGCACACAAGTCGCGCCGCAAGTCGGATCACCGTGATCCGACTTCTGGTGTGGCTTCTATTCAAATCAATGGGCTCCCATAGGGAACCATTGATTTTGAATAGAGGCAGAAAACGCCGCCAGGCCCGGCGTTTTGCTTATTTTTGTGCAAACGCTCGTGTGTATGAGGCCTTAGGGTCACTTTCCTGCTGGAAGGTGAACTTCCCCTCAGTCTCAAGTCTTTTGCAGACTCTAAGGCTGCATTCACACAAGGGCGAGCCGACTTGGCGCGACTTTGTTAGGCAATTTCAGCGCGACTTACAACGCGACTTATGCCAGGTGACCTTGCCTGTGGCCAATTAGAGAAGGGAGGGGGGGCTTGCCCCAAACATTCTATTCTTGTCACTGTAAAGTTGCTTGCATTAAGATAGGGATCCGACTTGGAGGTGATTTCCATTGATTTCTATGGGCACAAGTCGGATAGAATTTGCCTTGAGTCGCGAAGGAACTTTTTTCTGAAGTCGGAGCTACTTAGTAGTGTGCATTAAGACGGCTCCCATTCATTTCAATGGGATTTCAGATGTCAAGCGACTTGAAGCGACAGTCGCCCCTGTGTGAATGGGGCCTAACAGGTTTTCTTCTAAAATTGCACTATATTTGGCTCCATCCATCTTCCTATCTGACCAGCTTCCCTGTCACCGCTGAAGAAAAACATCCCCACAACATGATGCTGCCACCACCCATTATGTGCCACTTATCTGCAAACGAAGCCTGCGGCATCCAGCAATGTCCCCGCTCCAGGCTGCGTCCATCTTCTGCCCCTCTTCCTTCTGGGGCCGCGACTCCGGCTCTGTGACTGGCCGGAGTCTCGTGACGTCACTCCCGCGCATGCCCGCGGGAGCCGCCAGTCACGGCACAGGGTCAGTGGAGAACGGCGCGGAGGCCGTTTCTTCACTGCGCATGTGCCGATATGACGTCAGGCACATGCAAAACACTGCATATCTGCTGAACCGTGCAGGTTTGGGAGATATGCAGTGCGCCTACAGGTAAGACTTATTCTAGGCTTACCTGTAGGTTAAAGTGGTTGTCACAGGTTCACAACCACTTTAATACTCTCCTTGCCCAGCCTGTCAGATTAGTTGGACCATGTCTTGGTAGGTTTGCAGCTGTGCCATACTCTTTCCATTTTCAGATGATGGCTTGAACAGTGCTCCGTGAGATGTTCAAAGCTTGGGATCCTTTTTTTTTTTTTTTTTTATCTAACCCTTCTATAAACTTCTCCACAACTTTATCCCTGACCTGACTGGTGTGTACCTTGGCCTTCATGATGCTATTTGTTCACTAAGGTTCTCTAACAAACCTCTAACAGCTTCACAGAACAGCTGTATTTATACTGAGATTAAATTACACACAGATGGAATCTATTTAGTAATTATGTGACCTATGAAGGCAATTGGTTCCACTAGATTTTAGTAAGGCCTCATTTACACTGCTGCTGGTAAATGGACGTTTAGAGCCATTTGGGTGTTTTTCGGCTGCCCCTGAACTTTCCTCTGTTATCTTATCTGTACATTTACATGGGGTAATTTAAGGTAGTTTCCAGGCAGTTGAGTTTAGAGGCTTTTTTTGGAACACAAAAAAATGGGTTCAGACGCAACAGCTTGTAAACGCACCTAAATGCGGTAACTCCCTTCTAGGACCATTTCGTTTACATGTGTTTCCATAAAAAAAAAAAAAAAAAAAAAAATGTATATATCTCTAAACACGGCATGCAAAAGGCGGCAAAATGGCCGTTTTAGACGCTGGTTTCTAGCTGTTAAAAAAAAAATTGTTCAGGGGAGGTTGAAACAGCAACCTGTATAAATGGAGCCTTAGGGGTATCCGAGCAAAGGGGGCTGTATACAAATGCACACCAATTTTTTCAGATATTTATTTGTAAAAAAAAAAAAAAAGTGGAAACCTTTTTATAATTTTCCTTCCACTTCACAATTCTTTTGCCACTTTGGTCTATCACATAAAATACATTTTTACGTTTCTGGCTGTAACAAACGAAGGGGTATGAATACTTTTTCAAGGCACTGTATAACCCCCAAAAATTATACTTTGTTTTTTTTTTTTTTAATCAAAAACCCTAGGGAATAAATGGCAATCGTTGCAATGTTTTATGTAACACAGTATTTGTGCAGCAGTTTTGCAAACTCAATTTTTTGGGGGAAAAAAATACATTGGGAGTTGATCTGCGGATACCGCAGGCTCAATGTCCATCGGCACCAGCCGAATCATATGTAAACAGGGCAGATCGCTGTTCTGTCAGTAGGGGAGACATGGATCTTGTGTTCCTGAACAGCAGGAACAATAATCCATGTCTCCAACTAGTAAAAACACATCCCACAATACGCAAACACACTAGCTAGGCACATAGTTAATCCTTTGATCACCCCTGATGTTTAACCCCTTACCAGCCAGTGTCATTAGTACAGCGACTGTGCATATTTTTAGCATTAAATATTAGTCATACATTTTCACTCTATTAGTGTCACTGGTCCCCAAAAATGTTTAAAGTGTCCGCCGCAATATAACAGTCCTGCCATAAGTTGCTGATCGCCACCATTACTAGTAAAAAATAAAAAATGGAAAAACTAAAAATATCTCATGGTTTTTAGACGTTATAACTTTTGCGCAAACCAATCAATATATGCTTATTGGGATTTTATTCTACTAAAAATATGTATGTAGCAGAATACATATTGGCCTGAATTGATGAAGACATTTTTATTTTTATTATTTTTTTTTACATTGTTTTTATAGCAGAAAGTGAAAAATGTGTTTGTTTTTTTTTTTTTTTCAAAATTGTCAGTCTTTTTTTGTTTATAGCGCAAAAAATAGAAACCATAGAGGTGATGAAATTCCCCCAAAAGAAAGCTCTATTTGTGAGGAAAAATCGGAAATAAATTTTATTAGTCAAACGACAGCGCAATTGTCAGTTAAAGTAACGCGGTGCCGTATTGCAAAAAATGGCCTGGTCATGAAGGGGAATAAATCTTTTGGAGGGCAAGTGGTTAAAATGTGGTATTGGACACGCTTTTTGAAATTGCTGTGAATGCCAATTAAAGCCCCTGTCACTAAATAAAATGGTTACCTTACAGTCCTGTTTACACTTTATTTTGATTCACTTCAAAATGTATTACCCCATGTCGCTTTATTGGTGCTTCAAAGCACCTCCATAGACGTCTATGACAAAGCCTGCTAACAGCACCCGCAGCTATTGAGGGGCTTTTATTCAGCTTCAGCTTTAGCTTTGCTTTGGAGGTATAAGATATCCCAGTATGCACTGGTAAACCAATAAGCAAACCAGAAAGACATCATCAGCGGTCACTTCCAGTTCATGTGTATATATTCTGGGAGTGTCTGGTGCAGACGTCATAACTGGTGTGCACTGTAGAGCAGTAGGAAGTAAGCAGGGTCTGGACTGGAGAGGCGCAACTAGCAGACGGCCCAGATGTGCAACATGGGGACTCTATAGCAGAAGGTGACCGGAAATAGAGGAGAAGAGCCACAGAGGATCAGCAGAGCTGGGGGACTGGAGCAGGAGAAACTAGCAATGTAACGTGGTGTGCAGTGTGGGAACAATATAGCAAGAGGTGAGACCAGAGGAAGAGGGAGATCTGCAAAGCGCTGGGGGTTACTACGGAGCCGGGGATCAACAAAGCTAGGGGTTACTACAGAGTGGGAAATCAGCAGAGCTGGGGGTACCAATGAGCTGGGGATCTGCTGATGGAGGGTACCAATGAGCTGGGGATCTGCTGAAGGAGGGTACCAATGAGCTGGGGATCTGCTGAAGGAGGGTACCAATGAGCTGGGGATCTGCTGAAGGAGGGTACCAATGAGCTGGGGATTTGCTGAGTGGAGGTACTACAGTGCCTCTTTAAAACAAATTGAAAATCCACACGCAAGGCATTTGCCAAGCTTCATCAACCACTTCAATACTGGCCACTTTCACCCTCTTCCGGCCCAGGCCAATTTTCAGCTTTCAGTGCTGTCATAGTCAGGGTTTTTTTTTCCCCTAATTTCAGTGTAAATGATGTGCTGACAGGCATGACGGTCAATGGCTCTCCTTTCCTCCCACAGACACAACATGGGATTAAAAGACTGCCGATAACCAGGAAGTCTATTTTCATGTGAACAGCTGTTATTGAACACAGCTGATCACATGGCAGTGGGCTGCTGTGATTGGCCCTTTACCATGATCTGTGATAAGCTAGACCAGAATTTCCCAACCTTTAGAAGAGCGAGGGCCACTTAAGCGACTGGGTAACCGGTCGTGGGCCACAATGAGTGGGCGGATGAGCAGGCAGACATGGACCACTCTACTCTGAGACATCCGATTCACCCAGACAGAAGGGGACAGATCGGAATGGAGGTAGGCGGGAATAAATGGACACAGGTCTGTTTACATCTGCATCTCCACAGAGGTGAATGGAGGGTCAGACTGATCGTGTGAAAGGGGTTTAAGGCTGTTTTCACACTGATGTAATTGATGTAGTGTGGTTTACCCATCGTGGGTGCAGCACAGCGCACCTGTGGATTTCCTGCGGGTTAGCTGCACTTTGTCATAGACTTCTATTATATCCTGCATGTGTGGTGCACGTTCTGAATGTGCACAAAACCCGCAGGTAATAACAGAAGTCTATGGCAAAGTGCAGCTAACCCTGCGGATCATTTTAAAAGTAGCCCAGTAACCACTGCAGAACAGATATGCCCATATATACACTGTGATTTTAGTAATAAACTTACCTTCAATAACAGTCTTCCATTCAGGTATCGCCGGCTGTTGCTGTCCCAGGCAGATTGCATTTGGTATCACTCCATCTGTGACAGGAGCTGGCGCAATACAGGAAGCAGCAGCTTATGCGGCTCTGCTCCCTTGCTTCCTCCACAACATTCACAACACTTATGCTCCGGGATGGCAGGTCGGCAACCCATGATCTGGGCTTGCCAACCTGTCATCCCAGAGCAGGAGGTCGCAGGCCACATCAGAGGGCTCTACGGACCACTGGTTAGGCACCCCCTGAGCTAGATGATCAGCTAGAGGGACTAGGCGACCAGCCTGAAGCCTTTTTTTTAGCTATAGTGTGGTCGGATAGTGGTTAAAGACTCAAAAAAATCCTCATCAAAGCATCACTGAAGTACTAAAAACACATAAAAAAGCATGTTGCAGTGGTAAACGCTTTAGGCTGCTTTCACACTGGAGCGTTTTGCAGAAGCTAGTTAGCTTAAAATAGCGCCTGTAAAGCGCCTCAAAAGGCTCCCCCAATCCACCCCAATGTGAAAGCCCTGAGTGCTTTCACACTGGGGCGGTGCGCTAGCAGGACGTTACAAAAAGTCCTGCAAGCAGCATCTTTGGGGCGGTGAGGGGAGCGGTAATATACCGCTCCTCTACCGCCCTTGCCATTGAAATGCATGGCAAGCGCTGCCGAAGTGGCTGCACACCACCTCCGTAGCGCTGAGCGCCGGCACTTTTAACCCCTTTTTAACCCCTTGTGGGGGGTTAAAAGTGCGGCGCCCTATCGCTGGTAAACTCCACTAAAACTAGCTGGGTTTTACCGCGACCGCGGGTACTGCTCCAGTGTGAAAGTAGCCTTAAAGTGTGTTAAAGTTGAAGCAAGTGTGAAAGAGCCCTACATGTCATTTCTTTTTACTTATTCATTGCGGTTATCAGAATGAATTACTTCTCAGAAGTGTTTCTGAAACCAAGAGAACTGGTTAGAGGGGAGGGACCTCCAGCATACAGCCTGTGATTGACAGCCTTAGCTCTGTTCCTGTGTGCTGTGTGAAGGAGGATGTGTCCCTCCACTCAGCTCTCGCTGAGCTCTGCAGAGTGTAACTTCAGCTCCCTGCCCCCTGTTTTCTGAAAGCTCAGACAAGCTGTGTAAATTCTGCACTTTGACCTGCTGAGAAGAGAACACTGCAGATAAACAGGTACAGCTTATGGAGGATTTATTTAATCTCTTTTTGTATCGATGTACAGTCACTTCACTGAGTATATGTAAGGGTTTACAACCACTCTAATGCTGTCTCTGTCCCTGATGGGGAGATTCATCTGCTTTTAATTGTCCTGATAACCATGTCACAAGGAATAAAATGATCAAAATTTTGACCTGCCACACGACAGAACAAGAAGGTCCAGCTCACATCTGGTGATTTGGGATCACGGGCAGAATCGCCACGATTCTGCATGCAATCCCAAATTGCACTGAAATAGTGGCAAAACACACTTTGGGTGCCATTCATTTTTAATGGCACCTAAACATGGTGCTGCTTTGCCATGATTATCAGGGAATACATCTCTGCAAACTAGAGGTGCACCAAATGGAAATTCTGGTGCCGAAACCAAAGATGCAGGATACACTTAGCTGAAAACCGCATTTAGCTGAAAAAAAATTAATATAGATGGATGTCATCAGACATAGGTAGGTGTGTTTTCAATGAGTGCGTCAGTTCAAAACTGTATTTTTAAGGGCATGGTAGCCCACTGTTATTTAAAAATACAGAAAAGTTCACAAAGGACATCAGTAGCCCATGCAGGGGAGGAGGTTCCACTATTACGGTGACTTGCACAATCAGAATACATCAGCCTCCTGGCTTTTTCTCTTGCCACACGGCTGCTTCAGGCCTTCAGCCTAGGCCTTAGGTCTGCTTCTCAGACCAAAAGAATTCCTTAGAGTCCTCGCTCCTAGCTTACTCACGATCAGCTCATAGTTACATAGTGAGCCAGGTTGAAAAAAGACACAAGTCCATCTAGTTCAACCAGTCAAAAAAAAAAAAAAAAAAATTCTATATATAACCATACAATCTCATATATACAAGCCTTCACCCACAGTTGATCCAGAGGTAGGCAAAAACCCCCAGCAAAGCATGATCCAATTTGCTATAGTGGGGGAAAAAATGTCCTTCCGGATCCCCGAGAGGCAATCTGATTTTTCCTGGATAAACTTTACCTAAAAATGTTAGTACCCAGTTTATTATTTACAACTAAATAAAGAACAACTGAGGAAAGAATCCAGGCCTTTTTTAAAGCAATCTACCGTGCTGGCCAAAGCCACCTCTGTAGGGAGTCTATTTCACAACTCTAACTGTGAAGAAACCTTTCCGTATTTGGAGATGAAATTGTTTTTCCTCTAGATGTAAAGAGTGCCCCCTTGTCCTTTGTGATGACCTTAAAGTAAATAACTCAACACCAAGTTCACTTTATGGACCGCTTATGTATTTGTACATCATATCCTAGAGCTGCACAATTAATCGTATTCAGATCGCGATCTCGATCTATCCAACCCCCCCCCCCCCGCGATCTCCATCGGGCATTACCGCGATTTTCAGTGCAGTTAAAGGGGTCTGACTTGGGGGGTGAATCAGCGCGATTTGACAGTAATAAAAGTGCCTGAAGTCTTTTGAAGTCAGAGCGGCTTGAGTCTCAGGGGAGGCAGCCAAGTCTGGGCAGACAGCCAACTTCTGAGTCATCATTGATAAGAGTTACAAAGTAATTTTACTTCAAAGACATTGAACTCTGAGTGAACTCCCCTTGTATAGATGTTTGGTTTAACCATTTGAAGACTAAATCTTTCCTGACACTTGCTGTTTACAAATAAAAATCCATTATTTTGTGCTATAAAATGACTTAGAACCCCCAAACATTATATATTTTTTTTTAGCAGAGACCCTAGAGAATAAGATGGCGGTTGTTGCAATATTTTATGTCACGCTGTTTGCGCAGCAGACTTTTAAACGCAATTTTTTTGGAAAAATTACCCCTTTCAAAAACCTAAACAGTGCTGTTAGCCCATTTTTTTTTTTTGTATATTTAATATATTACCCTGCGAGAATCGTGATCTTTATTCTAAGCAAAAAAATCGTGATTCTCATTTTGGCCAGAAACGTGCAGCTCTATCATATCCCCCCTTTACCACGTCAGCCCCAGAAGGATTTCCCACTGTAGGACCAGAGCACTTTTCACAATTTTGGCACTGCGTTGCTTTAACTGACTATTGCACGGTCGTGCGACGTTGTACCCAAACAAAATTTGCGTCCTTTTTTTCCCACGAATAGAGCTTTCTTTTGGTGGTATTTGATCACCTCTGCGCTTTTTATCTTTTGTGATATAAACGAAAAAAGAACGAACGTTTTGAAAATATTTTCTACTTTTTATTAGAAAAATACAATAAAATCAATTTTAGTCCTAAATTTTTGCCAAAATGCATCAGCCACATGTCTCGGGTATAAAAAAGTAAATTGGCGTATATTTATTAGTTTGCGCAAAAGTTTTATAGCGTCTCCAAAGGGTACATTTTCTGGAATTTGCACAGCTATTATTTTATGACTGCCTATCTCATTTCCTGAGGTGCTATAATGGAAGGGCAGTATGGACCCCCCCCCCCCAAATGACCCCATTTTGGAAAGTAGACACCCCAAGGAATTAGCTGAGAGGCATGTTGAGCCCATTGAGTATTTTATATTGAATATCTTATCTGTCACAAGTGATTGAAAAATGACAGAAAAAAAAAATACAGAAAGTTGTCACTGAAATGATATATTGCTCAGACATGCCATGGGTATGTGTATAATTACACCCCAAAATACATTCTGCTGCTTCTCCTGAGTATGGGGGTACCCTATGTGTCAGACTTTTTGGGAGACTATCCGCGTACAGGACCCCAAAAACCACCGCCTTCAGCATTTCTAAGGGCGAAAAGTGTATGCCTTCACCCCACACTACCTATCACAGTTGCCGAGGCTATGAAGTGCCCAGATAACAACCCCCCCCCCCCCCTCAAATGACCCCATTTTGGAAAGTAGACACCCCAAGCTATTTGCTAAGAGGCATGTTGAGTCTATAGAATATTTTATATTTTGAAACAAGTTTCGGGAAACTGACAAATGATATATTGCTCAAACATGCCATAGGTATATGTGGAAATACACCCCAAAATACACTCTACTGCTTCTCCTGAGTATGGGGATACCACATATGTGAGACTTTTTGGGAGCCTAGCTGCATACAGAATCCCAAAACTGATCACCGTCTTCAGGCTTTCTAAGGGTGTAAAATGGTGATTTTACTCCTCACTACCTATCACGCTTTCGGAGGCCCTGAAATGTCAAGGTAGCACAAAAGCCCCCCAAATTACCCCATTTTGGAAAGTACACACCCCAAGGTATTTGTTAAGAGGCTTGGTGAGTATTTTGCAGCTCTCATTCATTTGTTTTAGAAAATGAAGAAACAAAAGGAATATATTTTTTTCTTTTTTCAAATTTCAAAACTTTGTGACAAAAAGCGAGATCTGCAAAATGCATGCCTCGGCACATAGTTTGGAGTGTCTACTTTCCAAAATGGGGTAATTTGGGGGGGGTTATGCTATCTGGGCATTCCATGGCCTCCAAAACTGTGATGGGTAGTGAGGAGTAGAGTTGAGCGAACCTCTGGAAGTTTGGGTTCTGCTGGTCCGGCCGAACTTCGGGACAAAGTCCGGGTCCGGGTCCGGACAGAACCTGAACGATCGCACGGACAACGAACCCCATTGAAATCAATGGGGACCCGAACTTTTAGGCACAAAAATGACTAAAGTTACCCCAAGCAACAGGCACGCTAGCAAGTCCAAGACAGGCCTGGGCCTGGGCCTGAAACAGGGCTTCAAGCCGGCCTGGTCGTCTTGGGTTTGAAGGTCTCCAAGCGAGTTGAGATGAGGAGTGATGGGTAGTGTCAAAACCTCCGGTACCTTACGGGTCTATCGTATTGGGGGGGGTTTAATGGGGTAAAACCTTTCATCTGTGAGGTTTGATACACGGCTCCGTACGTAAAACGTCTAGAGCGAAAAACAGTGTTTCAAAACTTTAAACTTTTTTCTTTTTTTATATA
>BLSH010481772.1:14783-26515 GCA_018402905.1 Glandirana rugosa | reverse complement strand
TGGAGAGCTCCGCCCCAACACAGATTATTATTATGGAGGGAGAGCTCCGCCCCAACACAGATTATTATTATGGAGGGAGAGCTCCGCCCACAACGCAAATTATTATTATGGGTGGAGCTCCGCCCACAACAGATCATTATTATTATGGATGGAGCTCCGCCCACAATACAGATTATTATTATGGATGGAGAGCTCCGCCCACAACGCAGATTATTATTATGGGTGGAGCTCCGCCCACAACAGATCATTATTATTATGGATGGAGCTCCGCCCACAATACAGATTATTATTATTATGGATGGAGAGCTCCGCCCACAACACAGATTATTATTATTATGGATGGAGAGCTCCGCCCACAACGCAGATTATTATTATGGGGGAGGGTAAATCCTTAATGACCAGGAAATGTTTTGTGATTTGGCACTGCGTCGCTTTAACTGACAATTGTGCGTTGTCCTCCCCCCCCTCCCCCAACAAATACAGCCCCTGGAAAAAGTATTCATACCCCTTGGAATCTCCCACATTTTCCCATGTGACACCCAAAAACAGAATGCATTTTATTGGGATTTTTTGGGACAGCCGAGATTTCATTTCCTCTGAGCTTTTTAATTTTTTTGCACTATAAAGAAAAAAAAAAAAGGGTTTTCTGCTGCAGATTATTGGTAAATTGCTCCCAATAAGTGAATATTGATCGCTCATCGCATCTGCAAACTACAGGAACAGATTTATGGACTTTTTATTTATTTCCTGGCAATGGCGGCGATCAGAGATTTTCAGCGACACCAAGCGCCACTTTTTTGGGTACCGGAGACGCCAATAGGGATCTGTGCTGAAAATATGCACTGTCACTGTACTAATGACGCTGGCAGGGAAGGGGATAACACTAGGGGGCGATCATGGGGATAACTGTGTGCCTAGGGGGTGCTTTCTAACTGTGAGGGGGAAGGCAGAGATGCGTTGCTTAGCGGGACCACGAGAGCTCCGCCTCCTCCCCAATCAGAACGCCGAGCCGCCTTCTCTCAGGGCGGTGGCTCCCCCGCTGTCCAATCAGCACGCGATCGCCCCCCCCCCCCATGTCTATTGCATGGAATGTGGATCCACAGCGGACAGCAAGGGGTTAAAGTAACGCAGCACCGCATTACAATACCATGGCCTGGTCATTGGGGGGGTAAATCTTCTAGGGGCGGGGTTATTATAAACTAAGCTCCGCCCTGAACACAGATTATTATAAATGAGCTCCACCCACAGGGAGGAGCCAATGATAAATGCCCCTCCTATCACTAAGCCCCACCCCTCCAAGCTGCAGGCCCCACCCACTTCTACACACACCTGGGTGGGGCCTATGTGAAGTGGGCGGGGTTATTATTATTAGAAGAGGAAAGCTCCGCCCTGAGCACAGATTATAAAAGAGCTCCACCTACAGGGAGGAGCCAATGATAAATGCAACTCCCCTCCAAGCTGCAGGCCCCACCCACTTCTACACACACCTGGGTGGGAGGGCCTATGTGAAGTGGGCGGGGCTCTCTGTACAAATTACTCCCCCATATCTGAGGGGATGGTTGTCATGGTGACGCTCCCTCCTCTCATACACACAGAATCCTCACCTCCTCCTCCTCCCGCCGACCGGGCTTTACTCGCTTGTGGCTCCGGGCCCTCTTCTCCTCCCGGCCGCTCATACTTCTCCCGGGAACGCAGCGCGCTGAATGCCGGGAAAGAGCTGGTCACGTGTTTCCGGCTAATAAGAAAGCCGCCAATCAACGCGCGACCTGAGCGCTTGCGCACGGACATGGCGGGGCGGGGGAAGGGGAGGAGACTGCAGATCGGAGCGCTTATAACCCCGCCCCTCCGTGTTGTCTTCTCCGCTGTTATTAGCGAGTGTGGGGCGGAGTCAGTAAAGAGGACCGGTCACGGGGCGGGGCACCGCTCATTAACCCTCCCCCTGCCCAGCTCCGCTTCCCGCCCTGTGTGACGTGAGAAGTGAGCGGAGGGGGAGGCGGCTGCTTAGACTCATTGCCTTCAGTGTCCCCATAAGGAGGATTCCCCCCTTCATCCTGGTGTCACCGAGACAGGAAGTGATGGGGAAATCCTCCAATGGGGACACCAAAGAGGGAATTCCTCCCACTTCCTGTGGTGTCTCCAGGACAGGAAGTTACAAGAGATCTCTCCAGAGGGCACTTTAACCCCTCCACTGCTGTTGCCGTGTCTGTGTTGTTTGCACAAAAAAGGGAAGGTTATTGCACAATATATGACCCTGTTATTTGATACAATATGAAAGGTGAGATTCCCTGGGGCCACAGTGGTTTCCATGTTCTCCTGTTCTTCTATGAAGCCCGGGGGCCACAGTGGTTCCCATGTTCTCCTGTTCTTCTATGAAGCCCGGGGGCCACAGTGGTTCCCATGTTCTCCTGTTCTTCCAGGGAGCCCAGGGCCACAGTGGTTCCCATGTTCTCCTGTTCTTCCAGGGAGCCCGGGGCCACAGTGGTTCCCATGTTCTCCTGTTCCCCTATGGAGCCCGGGCAACAGTGGTTCCCATGTTCTCCTGTTCCTCCGGGGCTGCCGTGGTTCCCATGTTCTCCTGTTCTTCCAGGGAGCCCGGGGCCACAGTGGTTCCCATGTTCTCCTGTTCCCCTATGGAGCCCGGGCAACAGTGGTTCCCATGTTCTCCTGTTCCTCCGGGGCTGCCGTGGTTCCCATGTTCTCCTGTTCTTCCAGGGAGCCCGGGGCCACAGTGGTTCCCATGTTCTCCTGTTCCCCTATGGAGCCCGGGCAACAGTGGTTCCCATGTTCTCCTGTTCCTCCGGGGCTGCCGTGGTTCCCATGTTCTCCTGTTCCTCCGGGGCTGCCGTGGTTCCCATGTTCTCCTGTTCCTCCGGGGCTGCCGTGGTTCCCATGTTCTCCTGTTCCTCTGGGGAGCCTGGGGCTGCGGTGGCTCCCATGTTCTCCTGTTCCTCTATGGAGCCCTGGGCCAAGGTGGTTCCCATGTTTTCCTGTTCCTCTGTGGAGCATGGGGCTACAGTGGTTCTCCTGTTCCTCCATGGTGCCTGGGACCACGGTGGCATGGAGCCTGGGGCCACGGTGGTTCCCATGTTCTCCTGTTCCTCTGGGGAGCCACCGTGGTTCCCATGTTCCTCTGTGGAGCCGGGGGCTACGATGGTTCTCCTGTTCCTCCATGAAGCCCGGGACCACAGCGGTTCCCATGTTCTCCTGTTCCTCCAGGGAGCCCGGGCCACAGTGGTTCCCATGTTCTCCTGTTCTTCTATGGAGCCCGGGGGCCACAGTGGTTCCCATGTTCTCCTGTTCCTTTATGGAGCCCGGGGCCACTGTGGTTCCCACGTTCTCCTGTTCCTCTGGGGAGCCCGGGGCTGCAGTGGTTCCCATGTTCTCCTGTTCCTCTATGGAGCCTAGGGCCATGGTGGTTCCCATGTTCTCCTGTTCCTCTGGGGAGCCCGGGGCTGCAGTGGTTCCCATGTTCTTCTATTCCTCTGTGGAGCCCGGGGCTCTGGTGGTTCCCGTGTTCTCCTGTTCCTCGGGAGTATGGGGCTGTGGTGGTTCCTATGTTCCTCTGAGGAACCCGTGGCTCCAATAGTTCCCATGTTCGTCTGTTCCTCTGGGGAGCCCAGGGGTCACAGTGGTTCCCATGTTCTCCTGTTCCTCTATGGAGCCTGGGGGCCACTGTGGTTACCATGTTCTCCTGCTCTTCTATGGAGCCCGGGGCCACGATGGTTCCCATGTTCTCTTGTTCCTCTGGGGAGCCTGGGGCTGCAGTGATTCCCTTGTTCTCCTTTTCCTCCATGAAGCCCGGGGGTCCACAGTGGTTCCCATGTTCTCCTGTTTCTCCATGGAGCCCGGGACCACAGTGGTTCTCCTGTTCCTCCATAGAGCCAGAGGTCAAAGTGGTTCTCCTGTTCCTCCATGGAGCTCAGGGCCACGGTGGTTCCCATGTTCTCCTGTTCCTCTGGGGAGCCCGGGGGCCACAGTGGTTCCCATGTTCTCCTGTTCCTCTATGGACCCTGGGGGCCACCGTGGTTCTCATGTTCTCCTGTTCTTCTATGGAGCCCGGGACCACTGTGGTTTCCATTTTCTCCTGTTCCTATATGGAGCCCTGGGCGACGGTGGTTACCATGTTCTCCTGTTCCTCCGGGGAGCTCGGGACTGATGTGGTTCCCATGTTCTCTTGTCCCTCTGGGGAGCCCGGGGCTGCGGTGATTCCCATGTTCTCCTGTTCTTCTTGGGAGCCGGGCGCTGCTATGATTCCCATGTTCTCCTGTTCCTCCATGGAGCCCAGGGCCATGGTCTTTCTCATGTTCTCCTGTTGCTCTCTGGAGCCAGGGGCTGCTGTGGTTCCACAGTCTCCTGTTCCTCTGGAGAGCCTGGCGCTGCTGTGATTCCCATGTTCTCCTGTTCCTCCAAGGAGCACAGGGCTGCGGTGGTTCTCCCGTTCCTCTATGAAGCCGGGGCCATAGTGGTTCCCATGTTCCCCTGTTCCTCTGGGGAGCCGGGGACCACAGTGGTTAACATGTTCTCCTGTTCCTCCGGGGAGCCCGGGCTGCTGTGGTTCCCATGTTCTCTTGTCCCTCTGGAGAGCCCAGGGCTGCGGTGGTTTCCATGATCTCCTGTTCCTCTTGGGAGCCCGGCGCTGCGGTGGTTCCCATGTTCTCCTGTTCCTCCATGAAGCCCGGGGCCATGGTGGTTTCCATGTTTTCCTGTTCCTCTGGGGAGCCCGGGGCCACGGTGGTTCTCATGTTCTCCTGTTCCTGTGGGGAGCCCGGGGCTTCTGTGGTTCCACTGTCTCCTGTTCCTCTGTAGAGCCTGGCGCTGCTGTGATTCCCATGTTCTCCTGTTCCTCCATGGAGCACAGGGCTGCAGTGGTTCTCCTGTTCCTCTATGAAGCCCAGGGCCATGGTGGTTCCCATGTTCCTCTGGGGAGCCGGGGACCACAGTGGTTCCCCTGTTCCTCTAGGTAGCCCAGGGCTGTTGTGGTTCCCATGTTCTCCTGTTCCTCTGGTGAGTCCAGCGTTGCTGTGATTCCCATGATCTCCTGTTCCTCCGCGGAGCTCGGGGCTGCAGTGGTTCCTATGTTCTTCTGTTCCTCCATGAAACCCGGGGCCATGGTGGTTCTCCTTTTCTGCTGGGGAGCCCGGGGCCACAGTACTTCCCATATACTCCTGTTCCTCCATGGAGCCCGGGGATGCGGTTGTTCCCATGTTCTCCTATTCCCCTGAGGAGCCCGGAGCCATGGTGCTTCCCATGTTCTCCTTTTCTCCTTTTCCTCCATGGAGCCCGGGGATGCGGTTGTTCCCATGTTCTCCTATTCCCCTGAGGAGCCCGGAGCCATGGTGCTTCCCATGTTCTCCTTTTCTCCTGTTCCTCCATGGAGCCCGGGGATGCGGTTGTTCCCATGTTCTCCTATTCCCCTGAGGAGCCCGGAGCCATGGTGCTTCCCATGTTCTCCTTTTCTCCTTTTCCTCCATGGAGCCCGGGAATGCGGTTGTTCCCATGTTCTCCTATTCCCCTAAGGAGCCCGGAGCCATGGTGCTTCCCATGTTCTCCTTTTCTCCTGTTCCTCCATAGAGCTCGGGGCTGCGGTGGTTCCCATGTTCTCCTGTTCCTCTGGGGAGTAAACAAATGTGTTTTTCTCTTGACACGCATAGGACAGCCCAAAAAATTGGATGGGCTGCCCTACTCATGGCAAAGCAGCTCATGGGACATTTTGGCGTGTTGCAGTTGTTTTTTACCGCATGTCTTGCTGCGTTTGTCACACGCTTTTGCACGCAGCAGAATGCCTGTTTGCTTCCGCGTTTGGAATGCCGTTAACAATTATTGGCACCGAAAGTGCGTCTAGTTCATTTTAGGTGTTGTACAATCTCTATCCATTAGATTTGCCAAATTTGCTCCCTCCACATATTTTCTATGGGATTAAGGTCTGGAGCCTGGCTAGGCCACTCCAGGACCTTAATGTGCTTCTTCTTGAGCCACTTCTTTGTTGCCTTGGCCATGTGTTTTGGGTCCTTGTCATGCTGGAAGACCAATCTCCCATCCACGACCCATCTTCAATGCCCTGGCTTAGGGAAGGAGGCTCTCAACCAAGATTTGATGGTCCATGGCCCAGTCCATCGTCCCTTTGATGTGGTGAAGTTGTCCCCTTAGCAGACAACGCCCCCAAAGCAGAATGTTTCCCCCTCCATGTGTGACGGTGGGGATGGAGTTCTTGGGGTCACAGGCAGCGTTCCTCCTCCTCCAAACACGGCGAGTTGATGCCAAAGAGTTGGATTTTGGTCTCCTCTGACCACAGCACTTTCACCCAATCCTCCTCTGAATCATTCAGATGCTCATCAGCAAACTTCAGACGGACTGCACATGTGCTTTCCTCAGACGGGCTGTACATGAGCTTTCCTTAGACGAGCTGTACATGTGCTTTCCTCCGACGGGCTGTACATGTGCTTTCCTCAGACGGGCTGTACATGTGCTTTCCTCAGACGGGCTGTACATGTGCTTTCCTCAGACGGGCTGTACATGGGCTTTCCTCAGACGGGCTGTACATGTGCTTTCCTCAGATGGGCTGTACATGTGCTTTCCTCAGACGGGCTGAATATGTGCTTTCCTCAGACGGGCTGTACATGTGCTTTCCTCAGATGGGCTGTACAAGGGCTTTCCTCAGACGGGCTGTACATGTGCTTTCCTCAGACGGGGCTGTACATGCGCTTTCCTCAGACAGGGCTGTACATGTGCTTTCCTCAGACGTGCTGTACATGTGCTTTCCTCAGACGGGCTGTACATGTGCTTTCCTCAGATGGGCTGTACATGAGCTTTCCTCAGACGGGCTGTACATGAGCTTTCCTCAGACGGGCTGGGCACTGGGATTGGATAGGTTTGGATGAGGGACTTCCTCCAACTCCTCCCCTGAATGCTGGGGCCTGGGGGGAGGAGCAAGTATGTGATTGGTTGCTAGCACATGGATTGTCCTAGCAACCAAACCCTAGCGCTGAGAACAGCAGGTGACGACGGCGGTGGATGCTGTCAGCTGCTGTACATTCAGGGACACCTCTGATTGCCGCACGGCCTGCGCGTTTGCTGAGCAGCACAGATGTGGCAGCAGAAACGCAGACTGGGTATTTAGCCAGGACATTGTGGGGGAGGGAGGGGTTTGGACCCAGCAACAACTAACCGTGGCTGCACCCTAGACAGCTGCCTAGTTCACCCACCTTAGCGGTAGCATCGGCCCTGCCTACAGTTACTCCTCCAGTCCTCCTCTCCACTGCTTATTAGGGGACTTCTAACCTTCCATACTCCAAGTTCCTTCAGTCCTTCGCTTTGCTGGTTTCTAGAGAGGATCCAACCTACCTTCCCCCACACTCCCACGACCCAACTCTCGATCATTTCTTGGGTGGGGGTCTAACCTACCTTCCTCCACACTCCCACGACCCAACTCTCAATCATTTCTTAGGGGGGATCTTACCTACCTTACTCCATGCTCCTTCAGTCCTCATCTCTAATGGTTCCTAGAGGAATCCAACCTTCTTTTCCCTGTACTCCCTCAGTGCTCTTTGTTCTTGGGAGGGATCCAACCTACCTTTCTGTGCACTCCTGCAGTCCTCCTCACTGTCTTGGATGTAACCTACCCCTCTTGTTCTTAGGTTGGGGGTTCTAATCTTCCATATTCCATGCTCCCCCAGATCTCTTCTCCACGGCTCTTAGGGGACATCTAACCTTCCATACTCCAAGTTCCTGCAGTCCTTCTCTTTGCTGGTTTCTACAGAGCATCCAACCTACCTTCTTCCACACCCCCACAGTCTTCTTCTCTGCTGGTCTTTAGGGTGGCTCTAAAGGAGCTTTTTCTGCACTCCTGCAATCATACTCTTTATTGGTTCCTAGGAGGGGTCATCCAACCTACCTTCCTGGGCACTCTCGCCGCAGTCCTCCTCTCCGTCAATTCTTAGGGGGATCCAACCTACCGTGCTCTATGCTCCTGTAGTTCTCTTTGATGGCACTTGGGGAGGACTAACCTACATTACTGTGCGCTCCAGCAGTCCTCCTCCCCACCGGTTCTTAGGGGAGTCCAACCTACCTCACTCCATACTCCCGCAGCCCTTCTCTTTGCTGGTTTCTAGAGAGGACCTACCTTTCTCAGCACTCCTACAGTCCTCCTTTCCACCGCTCCTTAGGGGGGACCCAACCTACCTTCCTTCATGCTCCCTCAGTCTTCTTCTCTGCTGGTTCCTAGAGGGGATCCAACCTACTTTTCTCCGTACTCCCTCAGTCCACTTTGTTCTTAAGAGGGATCCAACCTACCTTCCTGGGCACTCCCGCAGTCCTCCTCTTCGTCAGTTCTTAGGGGGGATCCAACCTATCGTACTCTGCGCTCCTGTAGCTCTCTTCGATGGTTCTTAGGGGGGATCCAACCTACCTCACTCCCGCCGGCCTTCCTTCCACTGCTCCCCAGTGTGGCTCCCACAAAACTCATCTTTTTCTCCAACCTCTAATCAGTCTCATCATCATAATTGGGGTCATCCTGCATCATACATGACACCCACATTCCAGCCCAGGGGTGGGGAGCAGCGGGTTCCTAGCTGTCATGGGACTGTGGAGTAAAATTAATATTTCTCCCACAGCTTTATCCCCTCCACATCCCTTCTATCGGGACTGCCGTCCCCCCATCTCCATTGTCTGCACCAGAGAACGACCGCCAGCAATGCGTCCCTCCTTGGAAGATACAGATGGAGGCCAGGCAGGGAGGTCACTGGGATGGAGGAGGACCAGATTTCTGGGAGGACACATAGCTCAGTACATGGAAGTCACTCTTCTGTGACACCAAGTAGCCATCACACACAATGAAGTCCCAGGCAACCATCACCACTTCTCACTTCCACAAGCAGCCCACTACTGCCCCCTGCTGCTGGGGAGTGATCTGAAGCTGTCAGTGCAGGAGCTCCTCTCCCTTATAAAACATTTGAATCGCTTGCCTTGATTGGTCGCGAGCCATAGTGCCCCCCCCCCGGAGATCACATGACATGCAGGTAGTCAGGAGGTCTTTTTTTTTTTAATTTCTTTTTATTGAAGTTTCAATTATTTGGGTGGTCTTCACCCTCATCGGTGGATTTATTGATATCCCTGGTGACCCCTGACCTGTGTCTGATCTCAGCCGGTGAGGTGCGGGGTTACTCTTTATATCTTCGCCATCAATAACTTCATTTCTCCAATTTATTCTCCTTTCTGTCAGTGACTCCAAACAGACAGCAGGTGGAGACATTTCCTGCAACAACGCAAAGAGAGAGCGACTGGAAGCATCTCATGGGGACTGCACAACCCATAGAGGAACCCATTAAAGGGTCACTCCACCCAGAACTGATATCATTGGTGGATGTTCAAGAGTTTCCCTGACAGTCTCTTCTGTCACTGGAGAAGTCTATTAGTAAAATCAATGATTTCTGCTGGTCTGCACCCCCACTTCCCAACTCCCCACCATCCCTGCACTGAGTTCCAGGGTCTGTACACCCGCTGTGCCCATTATGAGGGGTTCCCACCATCCCTGTGCTGAGTTCCTGGGTCTGTACACCCGCTGTGCCCATTATGAGGGGTTCCCTCCATCCCTGTGCTGAGTTCCTGGGTCTGTACACCCACTGTGCCCATTATGAAGGGTTCCCACCATCCCTGTGCTGAGTTCCTGGGTCTATACACCCGCTGTGCCCATTATGAGGGGTTCCCACCATCCCTGTAGTGAGTTCCCGGGTCTGTACACCCACTGTGCCCATTATGAGGGGTTCCCACCATCCCTGTGCTGAGTTCCCGAGTCTGTACACCCGCTGTGCCCACTATGAGGGGTTCCCACCATCCCTGTGCTGAGTTCCTGGGTCTGTACACCTACTGTGCCCATTATGAGGGGTTCTCACCATCCCTGTGCTGAGTTCCTGGGTCTGTACACCAGCTGTGCCCATTATGAGGGGTTCCCACCATCCCTGTGCTGAGTTCCAGGGTCTGTACACCCGCTGTGCCCATTATAAGGGGTTCTCACCATCCCTGTGCTGAGTTCATGGGTCTGTACTCCTACTGTGCCCATTATGAGGGGTTCCCACCATCCCTGTGCTGAATTCCCGAGTCTGTACACCCGCTGTGCCCATTATGAGGGGTTCCCACCATCCCTGTGCTGAGTTCCCGAGTCTCTACACCCGCTGTGCCCATTATGAGGGGTTCCCACCATCCCTGTGCTGAGTTCCTGGATCTGTACACCCGCTGTGCCCATTATGAGGGGTTCCCACCATCCCTGTACTGAGTTCCTGGGTCTGTACACCCGCTGTGCCCATCATGAGAGGTTCCCACCATCCCTGTGCTGAGTTCCTGGGTCTGTACACCAGCTGTGCCCATTATGAGGGATTCCCACCATCTTTGTGCTGAGTTCCTGGATCTGTACACCTGCTGTGCCCATTATGAGGGGTTCCCACCATCCCTGTGCTGAGTTAATGGATCTGTACACCCGCTGTGCCCATTATGAGGGGTTCCCACCATCCCTGTGCTGAGTTCCCGGGTCTGTACACCTGCTGTGCCCATTATGAGGGGTTCCCACCATCCCTGTGCTGAGTTCCTGGATCTTTACACCTGCTGTGCCCATTATGAGGGGTTCTCACCATCCCTGTGCTGAGTTCCTGGATCTGTACACCCGCTGTGCCCATTATAAGGGGTTCCCACCATCCCTGTGCTGAGTTCCCGGGTCTGTACACTCGCTGTGCCCATTATGAGGGGTTCCCACCATCCCTGTGCTGAGTTCCTGGATCTGTACACCCACTGTGCCCATTATGAGGGGTTCCCACCATCCCTGTGCTGAGTTCCTGGATCTGTACACCCGCTGTGCCCATTATGAGGGGTTCCCACCATCCCTGTGCTGAGTTCCAGGGTCTGTACACCCGCTGTGCCCATTATAAGGGGTTCTCACCATCCCTGTGCTGAGTTCATGGGTCTGTACTCCTACTGTGCCCATTATGAGGGGTTCCCACCATCCCTGTGCTGAATTCCCGAGTCTGTACACCCGCTGTGCCCATTATGAGGGGTTCCCACCATCCCTGTGCTGAGTTCCCAAGTCTCTACACCCGCTGTGCCCATTATGAGGGGTTCCCACCATCCCTGTGCTGAGTTCCTGGGTCTGTACACCCACTGTGCCGATTATGAGGGGTTCCCACCATCCCTGTGCTGAGTTCCCGAGTCTCTACACCCGCTGTGCCCATTATGAGGGGTTCCCACCATCCCTGTGCTGAGTTCCCAGGTCTGTACACCCGCTGTGCCCACTATGAGGGGTTCCCACCATACCTGTGCTGAGTTCCCTGGTCTGTACACCTACTGTGCCCATTATGAGGGGTTCCCACCATCCCTGTGCTGAGTTCCGGGTCTGTACAACTGCTGTGCCCATTATGAGAGGTTCCCACCATCCCTGTGCAGAGTTCCTGGATCTGTACACCCGCTTTGCCCATTATCAGGGGTTCTCAACATCCCTGTGCTGAGTTCCTGGGTCTGTACACCAGCTGTGCCCATTATGAGGGGTTCCCACCATCCCTGTGCTTAGTTCCGGGTCTGCACAACCGCTGTGCCAATTATGAGGGGTTCCCACCATCCCTGTGCTGAGTTACTGGGTCTGTACACTCAATGTGCCCATTTTGAGGGGTTCCCACCATCCCTGTGCTGAGTTCCTGGTGTCCCTACCACCCTTGGGGAGTTTTACCCGTGTAACTCACATGTCTGGGTCATTG
>BLSH010481708.1:32040-43150 GCA_018402905.1 Glandirana rugosa | reverse complement strand
GATCAAATACCACCAAAAGAAAGCTCTATTTGTGGGAAAAAAGGACGCAAATTTTGTTTGGGTACAACGTCGCACGACCGCGCAATTGTCAGTTAAAGCGGCGCAGCGCCGAATCGCAAAAAGGGCTCCGGTCCTAAAGCAGGAAATCCTTCCGGGGCTGAAGTGGTTAAGGACCCTTAGGTGTAAGCCATCTGGGCCCGGTGACTTATTGGTGTTCAGTTTTTCAAGCCTATTCCTGATTTCACCCTCAGTCAGCCACAGGGGTGCTTCCTGTGAGGTGACATGAGGACCAGCATTGTAGTTCTGAATAATTGATCCCCCCGTTTCCTTTGTGAATACTGAGGAGAAAAATTAGTTCAATACCTTTGCCATTTCTCCATCCTCTGTAACCAAATTACCTTCATCAATCTTTATTGGGCCAATATGATCTGACCCCCTCTCTTACTATTTATATACTTAAAGGATTTTTGGGGATTCTTTTTACTTTCCTCTGCTATGTGTCTTTTATGTTTAATCTTAGCTGCTCTGATTGCCCCTTTGCATTCCTTATTGCGTGTTTTATAGTACTCAAAATCTGACTGAGATCCCTCCTCCTTGTATTTTTTGAAGGCCTTCTTTTTTGCTTTTACGTGTGCCTTTATGTCGGCATTAAGCCATCCTGGTCTTTGGTTAGCTCTTTTAATTTTATTTCCTGTTGGGATACACTGGCTAATACCTTTGTTTAGTGTGTTCTTGAAACACTCGCATTTTTCCTCCGCATTCATTGTTCCTAGAATGTTATCCCAGTTAACATCTTCCAGCAAGGAGCGTAGTTTCTGGAAGTTGGTTCTTTTAAAATTCAGTGTCTTTGTATTCCCCTTGCGTTTCCTATTTGTGTACTTTATGCTAAAACGAATTGACCTGTGATCGCTGTTTCCTAGGTTGCCCCTTACTTCCATGTCTGTGTTGTTGGTAATCAAAAGGTCCAATAATGCTTTTTCTCTTGTTGGTACATTTACCATCTGACCCATGAAATTATCCTGCAGGACATTCAGGAAATGGCGAGCCTTAGCTGAACGTGCAGTACCTTCCTCCCAGTCAATATCTGGATAATTAAAATCCCCCATTATAATAACACTTCCCATCCTTGCCGCTATTCCATATTGTGATAGGAAATCCGCCTCCCCCTCCTCCCTCTGATTAGGGGGTCTATAGCATATTCCCAGTAATACTTTCCCCTTGTCTTCTCGTTGTAGCTCTACCCATAAGGCTTCAACTTCCTCCCCAGAACCATTATTAATGTCATCTCTCACATTTATTTTTATGTCATTTATTATGTACAGGCATACTCCTCCCCCCTTCTTGCCCTCCCTATCCCTGCGATATAGGGAATACCCCTGAATGGTAGCCAGCCAATCATGAGAGCTGTTGAACCAAGTCTCCGTAATTCCCACAAAATCGAATTCCTCCTCATACAATAGCAGCTCTAGTTCTCCCATCTTGTCTGCCAGACTCCTGGCATTGGTGAACAAGCCACGTAGTTTTGTCTGGACGTCTACTGTTTCTTTGCTGGGTATTCCTTGTCTGTGTATTGTACTTGTTACATTACTTGCCACGTGTTTAAATTCCTTATCCGGCCTATCACTCCTCCCCCCAATACTACCCCCTGAACTCTGTTCCCCTCTGGCTATTTCTAAGTCTGGACCCTCCCCCCATTGCCTAGTTTAAAAGCCCCTCTAACTTTTCGGCCATCCTCATTCCCAGCCGGTCTGCACCTTCCCCATTCAGGTGCAGCCCATCCTTCCTGTAGAGCTCGTAACCGATTGAGAAATCAGCCCAGTTCTCCAGGAACCCAAAACCCTCCTTTCTACACCAGCTCCTCAGCCACTTGTTAACTTCCCTAATCTCCCGCTGCCTCTCTGGTGTGGCTCGAGGTACCGGTAGTATTTCTGAGAATACTACCTTGGAGGTCCTAATCTTCAACTTTGCTCCTAGGTCCCTGAAATCTTTTTTTAGAACACTCCACCTACCTCTAACTTTGTCATTGGTGCCAACATGCACCATGACAGCCGGGTCTTCCCCAGCCCCTCCCAGCAATCTGTCCACCCGATCCGTGATGTCCCGAACCCGAGCGCCCGGTAAACAGTTTACAGTTCGGTTCTTCAGGTCTTTGTGACAGATTGGCCTCTCTGTGTTTCTAAGAATCGAGTCCCCTACCACCACAATCTGCCTTACCTTTCTCCTGACTTCATCCCCACCCTCGCTGGAGGAGTTACTCCCCTGGCAGCTAGGGGCGCCACTCTGCTCCAGCGATGCTGGTTCCTGGCTGGTTTCCTCAATATCACACAACGGGGTGTACCTATTGGGATGCTCCAGCCCAGGATCAGCCTCCCTGACTCTTTCCCTTCTACCCTTCCTCACAGTCACCCATCTACTCTGTTCTGGTGCCTGCGCCTCTGTGTCTCCACCCGCCCCTGCCGGCACCTGCCGAGTACGATCCCAACTCTCCTTAAGTATGGAGAGTCGTCTCAGTGTTGACAGTTGCTTCCTTAGATTCAGAACCTGGGCTTCCAGGGAAACAACGCTCTTACATTTTGTACAGCAGTTTTCGCCCTTGATCTCATGATCAAGGAACGCATACATGTGACAAGATGTACACCGAAATTGCTTCTCCACACCCGCCGGGCCGGACATAAATCACACACATAAATTCCTGCCAACCTATCACATTGTTGAAGGCCCTTCATATTTCTAACACATAGCATGTACAGTACATACAAATTACAAACCAAAATACATTCTGCTGAGCAAAGGGTAAGAAAAGATTACCTGCGGTTTTAGTAGTGCAGTGGTCAACAGAGGACAGCATCGGTCCAGGCAGCAGACAGGAACGTGGACAAGCACAGCAAAACAGGCAGCCTCAGGAATACTGCCCATAGTAGCCAGTAGAGATCTTGGCAGCACAGTCAAAGCATTGGTCCAGGTAGCAGGCAGGGATGTGGTCAGCAGCAGCAAAATGTTCGTCCATGCAGCAGGCAGGAATGCTGTCTATAGCACAGGCAGCAGGCAGAGTACAGCCAAAAGCATTGGGTCCAGGCAGCAGGCTCATGGTCCATAAAAAGTCCTGGGTCAGTGCAGGCAGAGATATTGTCAGTACAGCCAAAGTATCTGTCCAGGCAGCAGGCAGGTCCATCAAGCTTAGGGCCTCGGTCAAGAAAGAATGGGGGGCAGGGGTAGAGGCTTCTCCCACCCATATCGCTTTGAAGCCTCCGGACACCAGACCCTGTTCTGGGAATTAAAAAACAAAGAGAAAACCAATAACTGTTTTTCTCAAATCAGATCATTCTGGAGCCCCTCACATATGTGAGACCCCTGTGTAGCAGGTGAAAGATCAGTCCAAGGGGCAGGCAAAAACATGGTCAACAGGCCGAGGTCAGTGCAGGTAAAAGGCAGAAATAGACGGTAGGCAGAGGCATAGTCGATACAATTCAGGGTCAGTTCACTTGAAAGGCAGAAATATGGCGGATGAACAATGCAAGATGGCAGGCAGAGGCATAGTCCATAAACAGGCCAGGGTCAGTTCACATGGAAGGCAGTGGTATGGTTGGTCCATTGAAATAATCAGCACATGAATTGAAAATTGGGAAATGGCATTTGAAATATTATTGAAATACTAATAATTTACAAGTGTATGATAGCGTTTGAAGCATTGTCCAATACAAAGGCCAGGATTGGAGGGACATTGGGGACAATAGAAACTGATGTCTTTCCTAACTCCTCGTTTGCTGCACACCCGACATCTTTTTTGGCGTCTTCTTCCGGTTGTTTTTTTTTTGTTCAATAAGTTTTATTGAAATGTAACAAAGAACAGTAACAGGGTATGTGTCTTCATTAGTAGTATCAGACATGTATATGTGAACAGACACATTCATATATTGTAAAAAGAAAAAAAACACAGATGAAGGAAAGAAAAGCAGAGAGTACGGGGAAAAAGAAGGGAAGAAGCGAAGCAGTGGGGGAAAGAGAGGGGGTGAGGGGGAGGGTGGTAGAAGTCTCCTGTCTCCGGATTAAAGTCAAGACTAGACAGAAAGGGATAACTTGGTTAAACTTTTTCTAACATTGTGCTATTGGTTGAAGATGACATAATGCTCTGAATATGCAGTAGTATACTTAAAGGCGAGCCAGCAGGACCATATCTTATTAGCCAATGAGGCTTTACCTCTATAATCAAGGGTGAGGACTTCCATATGGTAGACGTTGTCCACTGCAGAGAGCCAGTGTTTGATGTTGGGAGTGGTGGATTGTTTCCAATGTTTGGGTATCAGCGACTTCTCTGCGTTAAGTAAGTGGGGGATGATAGTTTTCTTATATCGTCCTGTTGGCTCGCTGGTACAATGGAATAATACTAGACAGGGATCTTCCGGAATTGAAGCTCCTGTTATTTTCCCTATCCAATGTAGAATTTGGGACCAAAACGGGCGAATTGCCGGGCATGTCCACCAAATGTGAGCCAGTGTGGCTGGTTCACCACATCCACGCCAGCACAACTCGGATATAGTGGGGAACGTTCTGTGGAGGAAAGTAGGAGAGTAGTGCCATCTTGAAAGAAGCTTGTAGTTAGCGTCCGCCACTCTTGAGGAGATGGAGGATGAGTGAGTTAGTTCCAGTATTTTGATTTTTTGGTTGTCTGATAAAGTGAGATGTAGATCTCTTTCCCAGTTCAGGAGGAATGAAGGCCAGTGCTTTGGTGCTGACGAGCGCAGAGCTTGGTAGAGTAGAGATATAAGGCCCCTTGGCGGTAGCTTATGTGACAGGATCTGTTCCACTGGAGTGAGCTCATGTATAGAGCGTAGAGGCTTGGGCAGAGATTTGACAAATTGTGAAAGTTGGAAGTACCTCCATTTATCCAGTTGAGAGGCAGGTGAGGACTCCGTTAGGTTGGATAGGGGGACTAGTCCCGAGGGAGTAGTTACTTGGTGTAGTAAAAATGGGGTTTGCAAAGTTCCTATGCAAAATTGCTGAGTGTGATCCCCAGGTGGGAAAAGAGCATGTCCCGTAATGGGTAGGAGTGGGGAGTTATGGGTCCATTTAAGTGCGCGGCCAAGGCGATCCCAAAGCACAAAAGTTGTTTTGGAGATAGGGGAGAGTCTATTTGAGAACTGTCTAGACTTTTTGGGGATCCAGACTTGTGTATACAGATCTCTTCCCGCTAGGTCGCATTCCAATTGTACCCAAAGCTTCGAGTTCTTGTGGTGTTTCCAGTCTGAGATTCTGGCTAGTATAATAGCCATGAAGTAAGACTTAATGTCTGGTAGGGCGAGACCACCATCTCTTTTTTTCCTGTACAGGATTTTTCTGGCAACCCTGGGACTTTTCCTATTCCAAATATATTTACAAAGAATAGACGTGAGTGTGGTGAAGAAGCCTGGGGGTACACCAAAAGGAATCATTTGGAAGGTATTCTAGGCAGTATGTTCATTTTCACCACACTAATTCTGCCTAACCAAGAATGGGCTAATTGGGTCCAATTTTGGAGGTCTTTCTTAATTGAATTTAGGAGGGGAATGTAGTTGAATCTAAACAAGGCAGGTAGAGAGGGTGTGAGATGAATGCCAAGATATTTTAGGGAACTATGTTGCCAATTAAAGGGGAAGGAAGGTTTGAGAGATGCCACTAGGGGGGATGGGAGGGAGATATTCAAAATTTCCGATTTGGACAAGTTAACCACTTCAGCCCCGGAAGAATTTCCCACTTTAGGACCAGAGCACTTTTTGCGATTCGGCGCTGCGTCGCCTTAACTGACAATTGCGCGGTCGTGCAACGTTGTACCCAAACAAAATTTGCGTCCTTTTTTCCGCACAAATAGAGCTTTCTTTTGGTGGTATTTGATCGCCTCTGCGTCATTTCTGATCGCCGCTATAAACAAAAGAAGAGCGACCATTTTGCAAAAAAAAACCAAATTTCTTACTTTTTGCTAAAATTCAAATCCAAAAAAAAATATAAAAAAACATTTTTTTTCACCGTTTTTGGCCGATTTATATAATTCTTCATATTTGGGATAAAAAAAATTGCAATCTGCGTTTATTGATTGGTTTGCGCAAAAGTGGCCGCGTTTACGGATGGTGAGAATTAATTTCTGGGGTTTTTATTTTTTACTAGTAATGGCGGCGATCTGCGATTTTTAGCGGTAGTGCGATATTGGGGCAGACATGTCGGAACATTTTGACACTTTTTTGGGACCAATGACATTTATTCAGCGATCAGAAATTTAAATGTCCACTGATTACTGTATAAATGTCATTGGCAGTGAAGGGGTTAACCTGCAGGGGGAGAGCTAGGGGTTAATCGTTTTCCCTGGGTGTGTTCTTACTGTGGGGGGGTTGGGCTAACATGGGCATGAGAGATCTAACTGATCCCAGTGACAGGGATCAGTAGATCTCTCATACCCCACTGACAGAGCGGGGAACCACCGTGTTTACATCGGCGGTTCCCCGTTCTTTCCCTGTAGCCGCTCATCGCGGCTCGCTGGCGGACATCAGGTCCGCCCGAGCCGCGGGCACACTCCCCAGGAGTGCGGCGGGGGCGCACGCCCCCTGGTGGCCAAATGCGGATCGCCGCTTATTTACGGCGATTCGCGCAGGGCTCCCCGACTGCCGCCGTGAAAACACGGCACGCGGTGGGGAACCTGTTAATCTTGAAATTGGAAATTGCGCTGAATAGTTTGAAGGCTTCCATTAGGTTGGGGAGAGAGATGAGGGGTTGCTGTATGTAAAATAGGATGTCATCTGCATATGCAGCATACTTGTGCTCTCGGGGACCTACTTTTATACCATGTATACTAGGATTGTTACGTACCGAAGCTAGGAAGGGTTCTAAGGAGAGGGCGAAAAGGATAGGAGATAGGGGGCAGCCCTGACGGGTACCATTGTGTAGGGTGAAGGGTGCACTAAGGGAACCGTTGATTTTTAATTGAGCTGTGGGATGTTGGTATAAAGCGGAGATTCGGGTTAACATAGTGGGTCCTAGTCCTAAAGAAGAGAGTGTCGCCATAAGGTAGTCCCAGTCCACCCTGCCAAATGCTTTTTCCGCGTCTGTAGACAGCAGTGGGGTGGGCTGGGACAGTGAGCGCACGTACGAGATCAGAGAGAGCGTCCTAAGTGAATTGTCGCACGCCTCTCTGCCGGGGATAAACCCAGTTTGATCTTGGGATACCCACTGAGGAATCAAGGGGAGAAGTCTAAGTGTAAGCACCTTAGCGTAGAGTTTGGCGTCGATGTTTAAAAGGGATATTGGCCTATAGCTGCCACATAGGCTTGGGTCCTTTCCTGGCTTGGGGATAATAGTTATATGGGCGTGGAGGGTTTCCGATCTAAGTGTCGGGGTGTTTGAATTGGAATTAGCATATCGCAACAAGTGTGGGAGGAGGATATCAGAGAAGGTTCTGTAGTAGGAAACCGTAAAACCGTCTGGGCCCGGGGATTTGCCACTGGCCATGCTTTTCAGGGCTGTTTTAAACTCCGCGAGGGTGAGATCAGCATCCAGCTCTTTGAGAAGATTGGGGGGAAGGGTAGGCAATTTGGCTCGTGTCAGATACTCATTAATCAGAGAAGATTTCTCAATGGGGTCGGGGGTCATAGATTGTACTTGGTATAATTTTTGGTAAAAGGAATGAAATTCCTTTGCAATGTCTTTGGTGTCGTGGACTAGGGAGCCCTTGGCCGTTTTGATCTTGGGTATGAAAGATTAAGCTTTGGCCTTCTGCAACGAACGGGCGAGGAGACGACTTGGTTTGTCTCCCCACTCGTAAAGTCGCTGAGAGATAACTCTGTATCTAGATTTCTGCTCCACGTGGAATAGCTCTTTCAGTTCATTGCGTTTGGAAGTGAGTTCGCGAAAAATGTCAGGGGATTGATGGGATTTATGATTACGCTCTAAGTTACTGATGTCCTGGAGCAGCTGGGATTGGCGGTGAAGCTTCTCTTTCTTTCTCCTTGAGCCAAGTTCAATTAGTTTGCCTCGTATGTGGGCTTTGTGAGCCTCCCAGGCGACTCCAGGGGAGACCTCTGGGCTGGCATTCTCCTGAAAGTAAAACTTGAGAACCTCACCGACCTCCTTCTTATCCAGGTCCCCAGTAATCAGCTCTTCATTTAGTTTCCAATTGCATTTTTTGGTGGGAGCGAGAGGAGTAGTGAGTGTTAGGGAAATTGGGGCGTGATCAGAGATGGGGGAGGACTCAATTTTGGTGTTTACTACTAGACCTAGGTGATGATGGGTAATGAAAAAATAATCAATTCTGGAATAGGATTGGTGAAGGTTAGTGAAAAATGTAAAGTCCTTGACATGGGGATGAGCTATTCTCCAAGGGTCCATCAGCTGTAGCTCCAGCAAGCGCTTACGGACAAAGGATAAACGTCTGCTGGGAACCCAGGATGAGCCTAGGGATGTGTCAAGAATGGGCTCGAGGGCGAGATTAAAGTCTCCGCCAAGAACTATGCAGCCACGGGCGAAGTCCTTAAGTTTGGAGAGTGTGTTTGCAATGAAAGTGGCCTGATCATCGTTCGGAGCATAAAGTGTAGCGAAAGTATATGGTGCACCACCCAGGCTTCCCCTTACAAAGATAAATCTACCAAAATCATCTGCGAGAACCTCTTCTGTTAAGAAGGCGGTATCCTTGTGAAACCCGATGGCAACTCCCTTAGACCTTCTAACGTTGGATAGGCCATAGAACCAGGTAGGGTATTTAGGAGAGTATAGTTTCACGTTTGTATGGTGTGTAATGTGGGTTTCTTGTAGAAATATGACCTCACCTTGTAGGCGTTTAAGTTCTCGGAAGAGGTTGTGTCTCCTGCTAGGGGAGCAAAGACCGTGGACGTTGAGGGAGATAAGTTGAAGTGTTGCCATCAGGATTCACGAAGGGAGCCACCGTCTCTAACGAAGTGTACAGGGGATCCGGAGACAGGAGATGGGTCGAAAGGGAAGGAAGAAGATATGGAGAAAAGGGAGAAAAACAGAAATAGACAAGAGCATAAACAAGTAGTCAAAACCATTATTCTGAAACAATCAGGGCACGCGATTTGCAGGCGTGCATATGACGGCGGTGCCGCGGGGGTCCCCGACTCCCCCCCGCACCACAATGGTGGGCGAGAGAGCCAGAGGCCCCACGGGCCGCCGTTCTAAAATAAGTCATGGGGGTGTTGTATCCCGAACAGGGACATGCGGGGAGCTCCGGGCCAGAGATATAATGGCATAATCATGAGAGACAAAGTTAAACAGACCAGTGTGGCCAACTAGTGCGGGTCAGCTCCGTTGAGGATAACAGACGGAAGACCGTGCTCAGATAGTAGGGTGTCAACCCCGGGCCGGGGGGCTATCATGAAGGAAGGTGCTCTCCGGTAAATAAACAGGTAAGTGAAGGGGGTATCAGCACCAGGAGTGAAAAAGTAAAAAAAAAAACATCAAAACACAAAAGAAAAAGGAAAAAGAAAACCAAGTTTAAAAAACAACAAAAAAAAAAACGGTAGTTCGGAAAGGGTGGTGAGTCATGTAAGCATAGTTGAAACAGCATACTTATCCGAACTCCGGGGTGTTGTGTCTCACGCAGGGAGGCCCGAGGTATTGGATCGGCGGCCGTGGGAGACTTTCTGCCACTGCTCTTCATGTTGTGCTGGAAGAACAGGGATATCTTCATTCCAGCCAGGTAGATCCGAGGGGGTGATGTTGACGTCTAGGCAAAATTTTTCCAGGTCCTCCGGGAAACGAAGGACAGCCATCTTTCCATCACGGTTAGCTATGAGGCAAGCCGGGAAACCCCACCTGTAGTTGATGCCATTGTTTCTCAGCTTCTCCGTGAGGGGTTTGAGCGCCCTGCGCCGATCAAGTGTCTCACGCGCTAGGTCTGGAAAGAAGGAAAGGGTAGCGCCATCAAAATCGAGAGAGGCTGCCTCTCTGGCCTTCTTCAGGATGCGTTCTTTCTCTTTAAAGTAATGAACCCGGCAGATGATGTCCCTCGGGGTCTCGGATGCCAGGTTGCACGGGCGAAGGGCGCGGTGGACACGGTCAGTCTTAAGTGGAAAGTCCGCTTCATTGCCTAGTAGTTTGTTGAACACACCTCTTATGGAGGGCAGAAGGTCCTCGTCCTTAGTAGCCTCCTGTAGGCCTCTGATCCTTATATTGTTCCGGCGATTCCGGTTTTCTTGGTCCTCGATCCGGTATAACGCCATTCTCTGGGCCAGAATCAGGCTGCGCGTCGTGGCCTGTAGGGATCTGATGGCCGCGGCGTGGCGGTCAAGACGTTGTTCGGATTCTTCCATGCGTACAAGTACCTGTGAGAGATCTGACCGTACTGCTGAGACCTCCTTCTTGATAGCTTTTTCCAGGCCGTGTAGCATAGAGGCTAGCTCTGACTTGGTAGGGAGCCCGCTCACCAGGGACGCTACGCCGAGTTGGCGCTGAGAAGACTCTTCTCCATCCAAGCCTATGGAGGAGGCAGGTGATGCATGTCTATGTGCCGGCTTAAGGCAGGGGGCGGGGCTACCCCCATGAGACGAGCGGCCTAGCCCGTCTCCCGCGAGTGAATCATCCGGTTCGGCGGCCAGGAATCTCTTGATTGAGCTCGAGGGGGTCCCTTTCGGAGGTAGGGACTTTCCCGTTCTCTTACCCATGCTTGTCGGATTGAGTTTTGCTAAAATATTGGTGTTAATGGAGTAAATAAGTGAGGATGGCCACGGAGCTCCCCTCAGGTGCGTCCTCACAGCTCCATGCACAGGTCACGCCCCTTCTTCCGGTTGTTGATGGGGGAATATGTTCAGGAAAATGGGACTCATGCAGTCTGCTGAGACAATCGGTGCGGATTTCTGGGGGGGATCCTTGTGGATATATCAGGGCAGTAATGATGTCCTGAATGAAATTTAGGAAGGGGTTGGGTCGTTCTGTTGATTTCCAGTAGGTGACGTAAGCATTGTACATGGCCATGTGAAAAATGTAAACTGCAACTTTTTTGTACCAGAAGAGGGATTTTCTAGTTGGTAGATAGGGCTGCAACATCTGGTCATTTAAATCCGGGGGGGGGGGGGGGGGGGGGGGGGGGGGGGGGGGGGGGGGGGGGGGGGGGGGGGGGGGGGGGGGGGGGGGG
>BLSH010481708.1:14875-31340 GCA_018402905.1 Glandirana rugosa | reverse complement strand
GTTATTGCAGAAATGCAGGAACCGCATTATCATGTCATAACGGGACCTGGTCATCGCAGATGAAAAAATTGGCATATGGTGGATGGGGTGGGTCAACCAATATGCATGCGGTTTGTTTTTCTTTGTAATCCCCATGTTGAATGTAAGGCCAAAAAATATTTTAAGCTCCTCCCATGGTTAGGGGTCTCCATTCAAAAGGACAGGCATAGAAAGAATTGGGGTTGTTCCGAATGTGTTGTTGGGCATATAGGTTTGTCTGGTCCACGATGCTTTGCAATAGCTCATTAGGAAAAAATAGATAATAAATTTCGGAAAAACCTTCCCTGTTGGCCTGCACACCTGACTGTGATGTAAAAGGGGGGATTGTGGGTGACCTTGTGCTAGAAGTCAGCCACTGTGGGTTTGCCAAGGAATCTGGAAGCTGGGTTTGGGCCCTAATTTTTGATGTGGAATTCCAGTGCTTGTACTGGGTCTCTCTTCTTCTGGTCTAGCGCCGTTGGCATGGTGGCTATATCACAGGTTACACTGGACTGCTCGTCAGGTACTCTGATGGACTGGCAGGTACACTGATGGACTGACAGGTACTCTGATGGACTGACAGGTACTCTGATTGACTGACAGGTGCTCTGATGGACTGGCAGGTGCTCTGATGTGATGATAGGATACTCTGATGGACTGGCAGGTACTCTGATGAACTGACAGGTACTCTGATGGATTGGCAGGTACTCTGATGGACTTGCAGGTACTCTGATGGACTGGCAGGTGCTCTGATGTGATGATAGGGTACTCTGATGAACTGGCAGGTACTCTGATGAACTGACAGGTACTTTGATGGATTGGCAGGTACTCTGATGGACTGGGGGGGTACTCTGATGGACTGGGGGGGTACTCTGATGGACTGGCGGGTACTCTGATGGACTGGCAGATACTCTGATGGACTGACAGGTACTCTGATGGAATGGCGGGTACTCTGATGGACTGACGGGTACTCTGATGGAATGGCAGGTACTCTGATGGACTGACGGGTTCTCTGATGGAATGGCAGGTACTCTGATGGACTGACGGGTTCTCTGATGGAATGGCAGGTACTCTGATGGACTGACAGGTACTCCTATGGTATGGCGGGTACTCAGATGGACTGACAAGTACTCTGATGTGATGATGGTGTACTCTGATGGTATGGCGGGTACCCTGAGGGACTGACAGGTACTCCTATGGTATGGCAGGTACTCAGATGGAATGACAAGTACTCTGATGTGATGATAGTATACTCCGATGGTATGGCGGGTACTCCGATGGCATGGCGGGTACTCTGAGGGACTGACGGGTACTCTGATGTGATGATAGGGTACGCTGATTAACTGACAGGTACTCTGATTGACTGACAAGTACTCTTTAGGGGAGTGGGGCACAATCTGGGCACAGTAATATTGACCAAACAAGTGTCACTCACAGTTCTCCTCTTCTCCTCACATTGGATCGGTGTGTGAGGAGAAGAGCCAGGTAACAGTGATTGGACACAGCCGGTCACTAAGTAAAGAGCCAAATCTATTGGCTCTTTACCCCGATCGGGGGGGGGGGATACGACCCCCGGGCACATGATCGATCCGCAATCGCCCCCCAGGGGCCCACAGTAGCGGCGAGAAGCGGCTGACGTCATATGATGTCGGCCCGTATCGATGAAGGGTTCCTGCCGACGTCATTTCACTATGACTCGGTAGGGAACTGGTTAAACAAATACAACCAATATTTGTCATGACTGGAAAAATGATTGTTACCATTATCCAAGAAATTGTTAAAATCAGATCCTTAAATGTTTGTGAAAGCTTGCGCCACAAAATGTACTCAGCCAATGAAAGGTAATGACTCCATTTTTATTTTTCTCCTGCTATCAATGGCCAACACGGTACAACACTTCATCCATGTCTTTGGTGATCTCTGATCTCCTTATGAACTGTTTCTTACATGATGAAGATCAGCCATGGAGTATATCTGAAGTGTATATCAGGGGGTGCTTCTTCCTCACATGAGAGCTGTGATGTCCAGCAACATTCATATAGAAGACATTTCCACACTCAAGGCACTAATACACCTCAAGGGTTGTGTGAGATCCCTGATGTATAGGAAGACAGGACTTCAGTGAGGAACAATTCCCTCACTCAGGACAGGAATAGGGCTTCTCCCCGTGTGACATCTCTGATGTCTGTAAAGACTGGACTTATCTGAAAAACATTTCCCACACACAGGACAGGAAAGTGGTTTCTCCCCAGTGTGAGATCTCTGATGTGTGTAAAGATGAGACTTTCGTAAAAAACATTTCCCACACTCAACACAAGAATACGGCTTCTCCCCCGTGTGAGATCTCTGATGTGTAGCAAGGTTTGAATTTTGTACAAAACATTTCCCGCACTCAGTACAGGAATACGGCTTTTTACCCATGTGATGTCTCTGATGCCTGTAAAAGTTTGACTTATCTGAAAAACGTTTCCCGCACTCAGAACAAGAATATGGCTTCTCCCCTGTGTGGGACCTCTGATGTGTGACAAGTTGTACTTTTAATACAAAGCATTTCCCGCACTCAGGACAGGAATACGGCTTCTCACCAGTGTGCAGTTTTTGATGAGTATGATAAACGGACTTGTCCGAAAAACATTTCCCACATTCAGAACAGGGATACAGTTTTTCCCCTGTGTGAAGCTTTTGATGTCTGACAAGTTGTGATTTTTGTACAAAGCATTTCCCACACTCAGGACAGGAATATGGCTTCTCACCTGTGTGAGATCTTTTATGAACAGTAAGATTGTATTTAGAACGGAAACACTTCCCACACTCAGTACAGGAAACCCTCTTATCTGTTGGAAGGACGGCACCGTCCCTCACAGTCTGAGGTTCCTCAGGATAAGAGGAATACGATGGTCCATCTACACTGTGTGGTGCCGGATGGACATTTGAGGTAGCCGGGTTTTCTCCTGGACTATACTGTGTGATGTCCTCATCTTCTACTTTACAGTCTGGAGACAAAGTGAGACGATCCTCTGAGGTTTTCCTCATCTCCCGTCCATCTACTAAAATAGAGATAAAAAGATTATTACTAGACATGAGCTGATTGGTTCCCCTAAACCAGGACTCCGCCCACATCAGGCAGCTTTGTCTCTGAGGATCTTACAATTCCCCCCTCAATGTAACGAGTAAATGGCTCCTCTGATCTACCAGTTCATTTCTTTATTTATGGACCTTAGTCAGAGAGTGAGGAAACAACGAGAACTGTCTTTTATAGGAGTGACAGTGATGAGGGGATTATAGGACGAGTGTCCCCACCCCCTCTATCACTCATTGCCATCTTCCCAACACAAGAAGTCCTGCACTTCCTTATTTAGTCCATGATTTAGTCATGGACTAAATCATTCTGAGCCCCACCAGAGGTCAGAGAGTGAGAATGGGGGGAGAACAACCAAGATAAAGACTGAACTGATCCTGAAGACCACCATCATTGGGTTATTGACTCCTCCCTCATTATCACTTTCTGTTTAAGGTTCTAAAGTTTGAGGATGTTATCACATTATTATTAACATCAACAAAAGTCTGTGCTTCAATCAAATCATCAGATATAAAATGTCCAGCTGGTATAAAATGGGTGCAAAAGAAGTCAGGACTATGTAATGTGCAACATATTATATAGAATACAAAAGTAAGTACTATATGCAGGGCCCCTGATAGGCCAGGACAACCGGCCCTGTTGTACCAGCCCTGGTGTACTCAGCTCTGCAAGGGAGGCCCAGGCAGCCTCATGGACAGTCAGTGCAGAAGTTTTAAAAAAACTGGCCATTTAAATTACACACCTGCTCAGCTGCTACCTCTAGCTTAAGGGGGTGTATTAGTGCTATTTCCGGAGCCCCTCTCTGAGGATCTGTACTGATGAGAGTGGGGGACTTTTTTTCATTTTTGTGCAGTACATTCCGAGCCCACCCTATATGCTTAAAGTCCCGGCCACCTTCCACTGCAGCTGCATAGAGTATATAGTGCAGGGGCCAGAAGTATGCAAAGTACAACATAGAGTATATAGTGCAGTGGTCAGGAGTGTGTAATGTACAATATAAATTATTACAGTGTAAGGGTCAGGACTCATAATATTGTTAGTCAATAATCAGTGGAAGATTAAATGTTTACTTGAGACAAGTTACAGAGATCCCACACCGCTGCCTCCCATCTCCTGATACTGCATTCTGTGACTTGGGTCTGAGACTATACAGACAAATCCCTCCACCCAGCATGGCCAGCAAGTAATCCTTGGAGAATTGTTCTGTCAGAGATCTTCCTAGAACCAGGCATGGGGCAAAGGACTCAAAGTATGTGCCCCAGATGCCTAGGTTGAGTAAAACCTATGGTGAATATAAACATTTTGCTGCCAGCTGAACCCAGAATCTCCATAATCCAGTCTAGATACATAAATTGTGTCTGCAGCACAGAGAAGGAAGATTATATGAGAGAAATACAGGAATACTCTGGACCAATCAGTGAGCAGTATGGGTGGAGGAATGTATTTAGTGTTAATGACTCACCTGTGCTGATCTCTGTAGGAGTGTTCTCCTCTATACATTTCTCCGTTATTACACCCTGCTGATCATCCCACAGATACCTCTCTTCTTCTTCTGCTTTGCCTTCAAGTTTAGACTCTCTCAGGTTTCCACTCTGAATATATGATAAAAATGATATCAATGGTAACAATGCAGATAATGTACAGATCCTAATGATACTATCAGTGATTGTTCCTCATCTACCTGATGATGGTGAGGGATGGTGTGACCTTCCTGTGTGGAATCCCGGGAATACAGAGGACGGGGAAATCTCTCTGGTGGGTTCCTGGTATTAGGTGGCTCCATCATATCCTTGTGTCCTTCTGAAAACTCCTCCATCACTCCATACTCCTCATCCTCCTCTTTATACTCTTCTTTAAAAACAATATTATAATCCCAGAGGTTTCCACACTGAATATACAATAAAACATTAATTGTAGCAAGTATGCTTGAAAATAAATCATAACTACCAATAATTATCAATCATCTACCTGATGATGGTGAGGGATGGTGTGACCTTCCTGTGTGGTATCCCGGGAATACAGAGGATGGGGACATCTCTCTGGTGGGTTTCTGTAGCTGGAAAACTCCACCATGGTGTCCTGGTAGAGATATTTGTGTTCTTTTATAAACTCTGACTCCTCTGTCACCCCATCCTCATCATCCTCCTCCTTTATCTCTTTTTTAACTTCAACTTTAGAATCTCTCAGGTTTCCACTCTGAATATAAAATAAAAATGACATCAATGGTAACAATGCAGATAATGTACAGATCCTAATGATACTATCAGTGATTGTTCCTCATCTACCTGATGATGGTGAGGGATGGTGTGACCTTCCTGTGTGGAATCCCGGGAATACAGAGGACGGGGACCTCTCTCTGGGGGGTTCCTGGTATTAGGTGGCTCCATCATATCCTTGTGTCCTTCTGAAAACTCCTCCATCACTCCATACTCCTCATCCTCCTCTTTATACTCTTCTTTATCATCAATATTATCATCCCCAAAGTTTCCACTCTCAAAGATCTAATAAAACATTCATTGTAACAAACATGCTGTGTATTATTCAGAACTACCAATAATTGCCAATAATCTACCTGATGATGGTGAGGGATGGTGTGACCTTCCTGTGTGGAATCCCGGGAATACAGAGGACGGGGACATCTCTCTGGTGGGTTCCCATTACTGGATCCATCTGTAGGAAACACAACACTGACTGAATACATTGTTTCTATGTGTTTATCAGATGATGGGGGGTCTAGGTGGACCCTCTGTACTGCTCTCTACTTTACAATAAAGTCTCCTCTTACCCGGTGATGTGAGGGGCGGCTGATTGTCCATCATGAGGTCCTTGTAGAGATCCTTGTGTCCTTCTAAATACTCCCCCTCCTCCATGGAGAAATAGACAGTGACATCCTGACACCTTATAGGAACCTGACACACACAATGATACAGTCACCATCCAGACACATCCCTTGTCTGTTACTGGATAATGTCCCAGAATTCCCAGCACCGCTCACCTCTCCTCAATGATCTCTCTGGTGACTTCTAGAATCTTCTTTGTATTTCTCTATTCTATCAGGGAGGGAGGTGGAGGCAATGTGATGGTCATGTGATCTCCAGACTTCACAGGAGGAAAACTCTAGATCTGTTAAAAAAAATTTTTTATTAACCACTTCAGCCCCGGAAGGATTTCCCACTTTAGGACCAGAGCCCTTTTTGCGATTCGGCACTGCGTCGCTTTAACTGACAATTGCGCGGTCATGCGACATTGTTCCTTTTTTTCCCACAAATAGAGCTTTCTTTTGGTGATATTTGATCACCGCTGCGTCATTTCTGATCGCCGCTATAAACAAAAGAAGAGCGACAATTTTGCAAAAAAACCCAAATTTCTTACTTTTTGCTAAAATACAAATACAAAAAAAAAAATACAAAAAAACATTTTTTTTCACCGTTTTTGGCCGATTTATATTCTTCCTCATATTTGCGATAAAAAAAATCGCAATCGGCGTTTATTGATTGGTTTGTGCAAAAGTTGCCGCGTTTATGGATGATGAGAATTAATTTTTGGGGTTTTTATTTTATTTATTTTTTTTACTAGTAATGGCGGCGATCTGCAATTTTTAGCGGTACTGCGATATTGGGACGGACATGTTGGACCATTTTGACACTTTTTTGGGACCATTGGCATTTATACAGCAATCAGTGCTATAAAAATGCACTGATTACTGTGTAAATGCCATTGGCAGTGAAGGGGTTAACCTGCAGGGGGGGCTCTAAGGGTTAACTGTGTTCCCTGGGTGTGTTCTTACTGTATGGGGGCTGCCCTAACAGGGGAAGGGAAGTGATCACAGCTTCCATGTAGAGGAAGGCTGTGATCACAGCCCTTCCCCCCTCACAGAACGGAGGTCCGTGTTTACTTACACGGACCTCCGTTCTTTCACTCCGGGGGGGGGCATCGCGGGTAGCTGGCGGCGATTGAGGCCGCTGCACCCGCTCCCTGGCCCTCCCCGAACACAGTGAGCACGCGGGCGCGTCTCCGGCGGCACGCGCGCGCTCACAGTGCGCGATCTCGCAGCCGCCGTCAGATGAAGGCGATTTGCGATATCAAACCACTTTGTCGACGTCAACCTGCGGTTAGCGGTCGGCAAGTGGTTAAAGAAAGAAAGAACATACAGGCAGGTGTGTACATTGTGATATACATTTGGGCAAAACATCGAAACAAGAATAGCATGGGGATCAACCCCTACATTCCGTATATGGTAAGATAGTTTAATTATCAGTACAATGCGGAATAATAGGGTGAGAATCTCATTGGGTTGTAGAGATAGGTACATAAGAGTTTCAGCGTGCACTTAGCAGGGAGTGCGTCTGATTTAAAGGGTAAGTTGCTACCTTTTCTAGAAAACTCTAGATCTGAACACAAAGAGCAAAATCAAATGATATTCCCAGAATCCTCCTCACCTCATCATTCAGGTCTCCATTTTATTAAAGCCTCACTTCAGACTGAGGCATAATTTACCCACACTACACAGATAAAAATTGTGTTGCAGGCATTCTGGTGTCATTACATATAACACAGAACCAACAATTCCACTTTGCTAGTGGGGATGCCAAGGGTCCACCCACATCCTAAGAGCATCAGAAAAAAAGCCATATGAAGGCATATTGGGAGGAGGAGCTGTGAGGTCAGTGTGATCTCATAGGACATATAGACTCTGGAGATATGGACATTTGGATGGGGACATTTGAGGGGTCAAGTGTATAGACCAGACGTTTTTCTGACAGACGCAGCCCTCTTTGACATGTGGGTTATATGCACATCCTACTAGGAGTTAACTAGGCAAAAGAAAGAAAGCAAGCTGGCCCCTCCCAGGAGGCCGTCCTCTCTCTTTCATATAACCCCCTTACTCTGCTTAGCATATCAGTTTTAATATGCCTAGTGCAAGGAGTTGATCTGGATCCCTTATGGGACCTGCGGTTCAGATTTTTTGCTACCGCTTTTTTATTTTTTTCAAGCAATCTGATGAAGATTACTATCAAGAAGCCGGCTGGGGCATAGAGGATGTCAAATATCCTGCACTTTCCCCAGCACGGCCGACCGATGCGAGCTAGTCCTATGCTATGGCAGGACCTGCCGCATCGTGCCCGTTCCGTGCGGGTGGCCAGTGGGTGACCCCCACTTGTGCCCAGTGACCGGACTCATTCCTGTCCAGGGGCTCTGGTCTGCAGCATCCCTTTCCGGTTGGGGAGGAAGGTCTGCGACCGGGCGGCGACCCGCTATGCCCGTCGGAGTGGTGGGTGACCCCCTCTCTTTCCCCCTGGGGGCACAGAGGGGGGCTATGGGGCGTACTTAGCGTTTTCTAGCCGGTCTGGTGGAGGGTGGTCGCTGGGCTAGTGCCATCATGGGTGTCCTCACCCCCCTCCTTCACCCCCCTCCCCCACACCGCACCCCATTGTAAAACTGCACCTGTGCGCTTTTTTACCGCCATGCGGCGATCCGCCTCCATTTTGCCTTAGCCGCGGCCATTTTGCTGTGGGTTTCCCCTAGTGCCAGCGGCGGCCATTTTGCCATAGTCGCGGCCTGTGCACAGGCTTTGGCCTCTTGTGGATGATCTCGGCGGCCATATTGGATGTCCCTGGAGCAGTGTAAAACGTGCTACTGCCGTTTTTACTTTCCTTTTCACTTGGGACAGCGTGGCTGACATGGACGGCGCAAGCTTCCTTCTGGCGGTCCGTTAGCACTCCTGCTGGGAGCAGCGATTGTGGCACAAAACAGCAAGTATAGCTGGGCCCTCCCTGGGGTGTCGGTAGCGGTGGGTGCAGTCCTCCTTGGGTCTCCCTGGCGTTCTGTGGGGTGGTGGTGGGGCTGCATTGTGGGGGTGTCAGATCTTTTTTTCTATTCTATTTTGACTGTCAGTTCCGGTTGTGCGATGGCAGATGACCCTGCACATCCTGGGGAGGACTCAGCGGCAGCGCAACCTGCGCTGGGGACCCTGGACCAGCTTAGAGCAGTGTTTGGGGAATCTCTTCCCTGGGTGGGGCTGAGCAACGCTCTGGGGGCCCCTAAAAAACACCCACCTCCCCCTTGTTCCTCAGGGGAAGAATCCGAACCGGAAATGGCTTCAGGGGTCACGGGGACCCCGTGGAACTTTCAGAGGGTGAACTAGTCCCCTCAGATGGCGAAGAGGACCAGGGGGCCTCGGTTGCACGCGAAAAAGCACTGGTGACTGCACTGATTTCTGGTATCCGTGCATCCTTGTGACTGGACCAAGCAGGGGAGTCGCAAGCATCCGCATATGTTTGCGAGTCTGCTAGGCCACCTAGGTCTCCAAAAGCTTATCCTTATGATCAATTCTTTGACCATTTGGTCTATCAGGAATGGCAGCATCCGCACAATTCCTTCGCCCCACCTAAACGCTTCACGATACGCTATCCCTTTGAGGATAGTTTTGTAAAGAAGTGGGCGTCCCCCCACAGTGGACCCTCTGGTGGCCCGCCTGAACAAGGCAACTACCATTCCTTTGGAAGGGTTGCCTTCATTCAAGGACCCAGCCGATAGGCGGACGGCGGCAGTGTCAAAGGCACTTTTCCTGTTGGCAGAATCAGCCAGGCAGCCGGCCCTGGCATCTGCCATGGCGGCGCAATATCTGTCTGAATGTATGGCAGAGCTGCAGAATGATTTGGACTGTGGCAGGATGCTTGAGGCGTGCAAAAGGCAGAACATTTGTTTCAGGATATTGGGTACCTGTGTGATGCAGCTCTGGACCTGCTTCCCATGTTGTCAAAGATGTCTGTTTTTGCAGTCATTATCAGATGAGTTCTCTGGTTATGTTCATGGTCTGGTGACCACACGTCCAAAAAAGGTCTTGCGGATCTTCCCTTTCAGGGTGGCCGTCTCTTTGGGCCGCAGTTGGATGAAATCATCAAGGATTTCACTGGAGGGAAAAGTACTTTCCTTCTGGAGCCCAGGCGGTGGGAGTTCTGCCGCAAGCAGGGACCTGTCTTTTCGGGTCAGAAAAGGTTTTTTCGTGCTCCGGGCGCAGCGGGCAAGGGCTCCAGGCCCGGCAAGCCTGCTGCAGGGACCGGTAAGCGACCCTGGCAGCGCAAGAATGAAAAGACAGAGGACAATCCCTCCTCTGCATGATGGGTTGCCCCCACCCGAACTTCGGGTGGGGGGACGTCTTCTGGGGTTTGCAAACAGGTGGACTGCTCGCATTTCCGACCGTTGGGTGCAGGAAGTGGTGCCCTCCAGGTACAGGATAGAGTTCAGCACTCTAACCCCAGACAGGTTCTTCCCATCGAACTTGAGACTCCCTCAGGGGTGTCGGGAGGCCCTCTTAAGGGCTGTTCAGGCACTCTCCGACCAGGGGGTGATCGTGCCAGTACCTCAGTTGGAGAGGTTTCACGGTTTCTACTCAAACCTATTCGTGGGCCCCAAAAAAAGGGGGGGGTCAGGCCAGTTCTGGACCTAAAGGCGCTAAACCACTTTGTGAGAGCGTGAAAATTTTGGATGGAATCTGTCCGTTCGGTCGTGGCCGCCCTGCACCAAGGGGACTTCATGGCGCCCCTGGATATCAGGGACGCGTACCTCCACGTCCCCATCTGTCTCCGACACCAGCGCTTCCTGCGCTTTGCGGTGGGAGATCTTCACTACCAATTTGTGGCACTTCCCTTCGGTTCCTCAGGTGTTCACCAAGCTAGTAGCCCCTGTGCTGGCGCTACTGAGGCAGAGAGGTATTGCGGTGGTAGCATACCTCGACGACCTGCTTCTGAAAGCAGAGTCTGCTTCGGCTCTGGAGGAGAACGTGGCTATGACCATGACCTCGTTAAAGGACTTCGGTTGGCTGATCAACCTGCAGAAGTCGACGGTGACGCTGTCTTGTCTCCAGGAATACTTGGGCCCGATTCTGGACACGGAGCAGGCGAAGGTGTTCTTACCTCCGGCCAAGTTACTGATGCTACAAGCAGCAGTGCAAACCCTGCTGTCACGCCGGTGGTCTTCCTTATGGTTCTGTATGCGGGTGTTGGGGCTTATGGTCTCAGCCTTCGAGGCAGTACCCTACGCCCAAAGTCACACTTGGCTTCTTCAGCAAGCGATTCTGTCTCAGTGGGACAAGTCCCCACTATCCCTAGACCAATTGATCAGTTTGGATCCTCAGACCAGAGGGTCGTTGACATGGTGGCTTCGGGCCCCGGCTCTAAAGTTGGGGAAGTAATTTCTTCCCCTGAATTGGTTGATAGTCACGAGGGACGCCAGCCTATCGGGCTGGGGGGGTCCTGGGGCAGTTGCCTGCTCAGGGCCGATGGTCGGCGCAGGAATCTCGCCTTCCGATCAATGTGCTGGAGCTGAGGGCGATCAGGCTCTGCCTCTGCCACTGGACGGTACGGTTGCGCGGCCTTCTGATTCGGTGTCAGTCGGACAATGCCACAGCAGTGGCATATGTGAACCATCAGGGCGGAATGAGGAGCTCGGCAGCAGCTGCGGAAGCGGTTCTCTTTCTGCGATGGGCAGAACTTCACATGCCGGCGATCTCCGCCCTCTACATTCCGGGCGTAGAGAATTGGCAGGTCTCAGTCGCCAGACGCTGGATCAGGGGGAATGGTCCCTCCATCCAGAAGTGTTCAGCCAGATTTGCCACAAGTGGGGTACGCCAGATGTGGACCTCATGGTGTCCCGTTCAACCACAAAGTGAAAACTTTTGTGTGCAGGACGAGAGACCCGTTGGCGGTCGCCACGGATGCGCTGGTAGTGCCTTGGGGTCGGTATCATCTTCTGTACGCCTATCCTCCCATCAAGCTTCTACCGCGGTTACTGCGCAGGGTGGAAGCGGAGGGGATTCCTATGATCCTGGTGGCTCCAGATTGGCCTCGGCATCTGTGGTACGCCGACGTGGTGCGAATAGTGGCAGATGTTCCCTGGCGCCTTCCACTGCATGAAGATCTGTTGTCTCAGGGACCATATTGCACCCTGCTTTACCCTCGCTGGCTTTGACGGCTTGGCTATTGAGTCCCAGGTGCTGAGGGATTGGGGCGTCGATGACTCCGTGATCCCTACCATGCTGAAAGTGCGCAAGTGTACTTCGCGCAAGATTTATCATCGCACCTGGAAGGCCTATATTGCTTGGGGTGAGGCGGGGGGTTGGAACCCCCGCTCTTACGTTGAGTCCCGGGTCCTGGCTTTTTTGCAGCAGGGCCTGGATAAAATATTGGCCTTGAGTACTCTCAAAGGTCAGATTTTGGCTCTGGCGATTCTCTTTCAGCGACCTTTGGCGTCACATTCGTTGATTCTACATTTGTACAAGGTGTGCGCCATGTGGCTCCTCAGGTACGGTCGCCTATGGCACCGTGGGATTTGAATTTGGTGCTTTCTGTGCTACAGAAGCCACCATATGAGAAGATCAGGGATATTCCCTTACAATTGCTGTCGCAGAAAGTGGCTTTCTTGGTGGCCATTACATCCGCTAGGCGTTTATCATAAGTTAGCAGCGTTTTCCTGCAAGTCTCCTTACTTGGTCCTTCACAAGGACAAGGCGGTCTTGCGCCGGTCTCCTTCGTTTTTACCGAAGGTGGTTTCTTCTTTTCACTTTAATGCAGATATTGTTCTTACTTCGTTGTGTCCGCATCCTTCACATCCTAAGGAATTTGAGTTACATTCATTGGATGTCGTGAGGGCTTTGCGGGTGTATTTGGCGGCTACAGACTCTTTTCGGAAGTCTAATGCGTTGTTTGTACTGACGGACGGTCCGCGCAAAGGACTGGCGGTCTCATCGGCCACTGTTTCCCTTTGAATCAGACAGACCGTGACCCATACGTATTCTGTTCAGGGCAAGGTACTCCCTTTTCCGGTCACGGCTCATTCTACCCGGGCTGTTAGCACTTCCTGGGCTTTCAGACACCAGGCCTCGGTGTCACAGGTGTGCAAGGCGGCTACTTGGGCCTCGGTGCACACGTTTACTAAGTTTTATAAAGTTGATGTGTCCGCATCTTCGGATGCTGCTTGTGGCCGTAAAGTTTTACAGGCGACGGTGTAGGCGCGGCTGGCGCCTCCTGAGAGGATTCTGTTGGGTACAGTTGTTGTCGTTTACCCACCCCTCTTTACTGACACAGCTTTGGGACATCCCTACTTGTCAATGAAGGCTGCGTCTGTCAGTGAATGTAAGAGAAAAAGGGATTTTATTAAAACTTACCGTAAAATCCTTTTCTCTGAGTTCACTGACAGACGCAGCACCCGCCCCTCTGTGGTGCATTTGTACGGCTTGTTACGAACTGATATGCTAAGCAGAGCAGGGGGGTTATATGGGAGAGAGAGGACAGCCCCCCTGGGAGGGGCCAGCTTGCTTTCTTTCTATTTGCCTAGTTAACTCCTAGTAGGATGTGCATATAACCCACATGTCAATGTGTCACGTTCAAGTTTTAATAAAATCCCTTTATCTTCATATATTTCTCTGGATATTGCTGATAAATATTATTGTCCCAAGTGAAGGAGCCTCTCCAACTTTCAACACAAACCACACATATAAGCCCCAGGATAACAGGAGTCAAGCGAAATTCTGAGTCTGGTGTGGTTGTACTATGAGTCTGGTTAGGGCAGACCAGACTAGACTTTTTGGTCACCAGGTGCCCCTAATAGACACAGGGTGACTTACACATAAGAGGGGGCCTAGGGGAATGGAAAACTGGTTTATATCTCCAAGCTAAGCAGGGTTCCACATGCCCCCCACCCAAACTGACTCCTGTCACATAGGGCTCTATTTTATGGAGTGATTTTGAGAATGAATAATGATATGAAGTGCAACAGCCATTTGACAGTGAAGGGGGGGTACAACCATTACTGGTGTAAGTAGGGGTCCTTAGAGAGGAAAAGGGGTACAATAAATGGCTTCTCACTTGCTGTCTCCCATTATGCCCAAAATTCACGCTGTAAGATCACACCCACAATCTGCCCAATAACCATAGTCTTTCACCTATGACATCACACACATGCGTAGAGAGCGAGGCAGAATCTGACATTTAGATGCTCACACCCTCCATGGTTTGCCTCTCATCGGATAGTGCCTCAGACGAACTGCGCATGTGAAGTGTTAACATCACATCAGCTGATCAGGATATCAGCTGGAGTGATGTTACATACTGCGCATGCACAGTTAATCGGATGCATTATCTGACGTGAGGCATTATTTGACAGGACAGGCAAGCAACAGACGAGCGCATCCAAGAGATGAAGCCGGGGTCACTACACAGAAAATCAATCCAAGGAAACAACAGGCAGGACGAGGAATAGCAAGAAGGAGCTCAGAGACAAATGAGAATATTGCTCAGCCAATGGGAGATTAATTCAGCATGACTTACATAATGAAGGAGATGAGGGGGAGGGGAGGAAGTCACTAATGGCCCGTACACACGATCCGAAAATCGGACGAAAAATACAGCATACGATGCGATCGTACGATAATCGGATCGTTAGTACACAGCTTACGAGAGCCGATCACGACAGTTCATCAGATAATATTTGATCAGACAACCATGAAAATTTTGATCGTATGGTGCCCGATCGTACGATTTTCGTTTAATCAGTACAGTTGTTGTCCGACAATACAATACAAATACACTACAACACATGACATCTCTTCAGATTTTTTATTCTGTTGTACAAGAATATTCGTGACTTTAGTAAACTCTTCCGATTCGATCTGAGATTAGCATGCAAAAAAAAAAACGGACGATCTCTCGTCCAATTTTCGAATCGTGTGTACGGAGCATTAAGGTGACCATAGATACATGGAAATTCAGCTGGTTCAGCAGGGATCGGTCACATTTCCATCCATGTGTGGTCACTGCCGGATAAAAGTCACTCCATCAGTGGCTGCAGCCAATAGCTTCATCACTGATCTGTGTATTCTGAGAGCGGAGGAGCGCCCCCCATTGTCAGAATACAATAGTGCAGCGGGGAGGATTCCTCCATCCCCTTCCAATGTGTTCACTTTCTTTTGCTTAGCATGTTGGCTGAATTAAATAACTGAAACATTTAAAATAGCAAAATATATTAATCATCAACTGATCCCCCCTGAAGGGGTTAATCTAGGTTCCCACACTATATATGTGAGTATCATCATCTGCTGGAGATAAAAGACCTCACAGTGACTATGGAGGAAGAGGACGGACATGACGGGGGGGTTACTGGGTGTAAATAGAAAATAAGATCTTATTACCTCCTCTGCTGCCACTTTCTGCTGCCTTCTCTCTACTTCCTCCCGCCTCACCTCTCACCCAGAACTTCCTGTCGGTATCTGACATCACTTTCTGTCTGTACCTGACATCACTTCCTGTCTGTACCTGACATCACTTCCTGTCTTCCATAGAGACTTCCTGTCTGGGTAGAAGTGAGATCACCACCTTGTGGAGCTCAGAGGAACTGCAGCCCCAAGAAACATCTTCTGGTGTGAATGGCTTTGTCATTGTTGTCAACAGGGATAGGCAAAGTGTCCGCTCCCGGACACCAGTGTCCTCCACTGCAGCTTGAGGTGTCCGCGGCCGCCTCACTTTTTTTTTTTTTAGTATACGGTTTTGATATCTCCTCCTAGGTGTAATGTGTGTGCTACTGTGACTGGTGCGGCCGGGCGCGCAGCGCCACCCACTCCTCCTCCTGACAGTGCAGAGTGATCAGATCTCTTTCGGACTCTTAGCTGCCTGAGGGAGGGGCTGGCCTAAGAGAGGAGATGTCATGGACCGACCTGTGTGGAGGACTTAGAGTTTGTCAGCAGGGTGAGTGAGCGTGGGACTATGTCAGGAGGGAGAGAGACTGACTGACTTACTTGCGGTGGCAGTGGCACTCATCGCTGGTGGGAGAGAAGTATGGGTCGCGGTGGCGGTGGTGACTGGTGGTGAGAGTGAGACTCTGTGTCTCTCTGTGCCTGCGCCTGGTCCATTGGTGACAGGTGGATGAAATAGATCATAGAAGTTCACTATCACCCCAGCGGAGGGTCCCACCCCCACTGCCCCAGCTCAGACTCCCAGGCCGCACTCAGCCAAAGTCAGCCCGGTCCCAGGCAGGCCACAGCCCTGTTCTACCCAGGCAGCCAGACCAGTCCCAGCAGGCAGGCCCCAGCCCAGTCCCAGGCAGGCCCCAGCCCAGTCCTACCCAGGCAGCCAGCCCCAGCCCAGGCAGGCCCCAGCCCAGTCCCAGCAACCAGGCCCCAGCCCAGTCCCAGCAGTCAGGCCCCAGTCCCAGGCAGACCCCAGCAACAGCTAGTCCCAGTAGTCAGGCCCCAGGCCAGTCCCAGCGGCCAGTGCCAGCAGCCCGGCCCAGTGCCATCAGCCGGGCCCCGGCTTAGTGCCAGCAGCCAGGCCCCAGCCCAGTCCCAGCAGCCAGGCCCCAGCCCAGTCCCAGCCA
>BLSH010481698.1:341855-407164 GCA_018402905.1 Glandirana rugosa | reverse complement strand
CTTTGACAGTTTGTAACGTGTAGAGAAGACGTGTTAATAAAGTTCACACACACAGTGAAATTTAGTTTGGCAGTTAGTAAGTTGTAGAAAATAAGTGTGAAGAAAAATTTTACACACATAGTGAAATTTACTTTTGCAGTCAGTAACGTGTAGACGATAAGTGTGTGTACACAAGACGTGGTCTTGTCTACAATAAGTGTGTAAGTTAGAAAAGAAGTATGTAGACCTTTATCTTATCTTGTGAAATGGATTTTGGCCCCTCTTTGGTATAAGTACGTGAACTTTGTAGACCTATCACACAAAACACACACTTGAAATAATTGTGCAGAAGAGATGTGCAATGTTTGACAGTTTCATTTAAAGTGATACACACATTTTAAAAAGAAGTGTAAATAAAAGATGTTGAATGATTGATGGTTTGATTTAAAGTGACACACACACTTGAAATAATTGTGCAGAAGAGATGTGCAATGTTTGACAGTTTCAATTAAAGTGATACACACATTTTAAAAAGAAGTGTGACTAAAAGATGTGGCATGATTGACGGTTTGATTTAAAGTGACACACAGACTTGAAATACTTGTGCAGAAGAGATGTGCACTGATTTCCGGTTTGATTTAAAGTGATACACACATTTTGCAGAACAGTGATATCGGTACTCCCGGCTTATTTATACTTTTTTGACACAGTTTGAAGATGATTTTAGAACAGTTCTATGGCCTCTAATGTTAATTAATACTTTTCAGACCCATTTTGAAGATGATCTCCATTTTTGCATTTTTTATGTTTTTATTTTTTAAAAAATATTTAAAGTTATTTCCCTGTCCCATTTCTTTGTAGGTCACTTGTCCCACCCTTACCCCCATTTCCTTCCTTTTGCAGACCTCTAGGACCTTCCAGGACTATTTTACAGCACTTTTTGTACCTAAAAGTCCGGGTCTCCATTGATTTCAATGGGGTTCGGGGTCCGGGACAAAGTTCGGGTTCTGTCCGGACCCGAACCCGGACTTTGTCCCGAAGTTCTGCCGAACCAGCAGAACCCGGACTTCTAGAAGTTCGCTCAACTCTAATTATTTCCTTGTGAAGGCAACACAGTTGTAAAGCCCTACATCATAATGATGGGCTGTATACCTTCAGCTAGCCTATGACATGCTGAGAAATAGAGTCCATGCATAAAAGCAAACATGCATATACCTTCAGATGACATTAAATAAGAACTATATGGATACCATATTTCTATATACTTTCTAAAATGGTTATAGAGTTATATTGTACGGGGATCTAAAGTACAATCACAACTTTGCAAACCTTTAGGCAGTGTTACATATGCAGAACACTTTAAGCCAGTTAAATATAAAAATACCTCTTCCAAATCATTCTGTCTTTTGACATTTTTTTTTTTTTTACCACTGCAAAGCAAACCCTAACAAAAGCATGGTAGTTCTCCACTCTTACGATAACTCAGGAAAAGCAAAAGATGACATAGTATTTCATTAATGAAAAATATGGCTGCAATACTACCCAAAATGACCCATAAATTTGAGAGGATCTGGTCCCTTTGGACAGACCACTATCTTCCAAGAGATCTTGATAGATCCCTATTGCTTGCGTGAGGAGACCCCCTACTGGCTTGCTGATACCGTATAAAATGTAACCGCATCATTTTTTCTTCTTCTTTCTCCTTTCTTCTGTACCTTCCTCTTTATATTTTACTTTATGATTTTCACCAGTATCTCACCTCCAATTGCTTTCCCATGCTTGTGTTTTGACACTATCAATATTGGCTGATGACTCTCTGCATTTTAATACCTTTTACTTTGAGGAAAGAACATCAGTTAGTGATGATCCCTCACCCATATTTTGACTGAATTAAGTTATTTAGTCAGAAATGAGAACGGTGAAATCTGGTGCAGCTCTGCATAGAAACCAATCAGCTTTCAGGTTTTGTTTTGTCAAAGCTTAATTGAACAAGCTGAAGTTACAAGCTGATTGGCTACCATGTACAGCTACACCACATTTTGCACTTTCAGTTCTAGTAAATCAACCCCGTGATGTCTGGATTTGAAACTGATATGGCTTTTAATTTGTATCCAATTTAACTATCCATAATAAAAAGTTATTGAAAAGAAAAATACCTATTCCAAGTTGTTAGGTGGCTATCCTGTGGTCTTTTTTAAAGCGGAGTTCCAGTAATTTTTGTGTTTATTAAAAGCCAGCAGCTACAAAATGTGTAGCTGCTGACTTTTAGTAAACACGCACTCACCTGCCCCACAATCCAGCGATATGGCTGCCCAAAGCCTCGCTTCTCTCCCTCTCCCCGGTGCCTGCATCACAAGTGTGGGCCGGGCAATATTCTGGGACCTGTGACATGTCTCAGAAGAATGCAGAGAGGAAGGGGGAGAGGAGAACTTCCACTCGAGTTGCCTAGGCAGCCCAAGCAGAAGTGGGAGCTGGGTACCTGTTAAAACTAGGTACCCACTCCCCCTCCCCCCCAAAAATGACATGCCAAATGTGGCATGTAAGGGGGTGAGGAATCCTTAAAGTGGAACTTCCACTTTTGGGTGGAACTCCGTTATAAACAGCCCTGCTCTTGAATAATACACAGAATGGAAAGGATCCAGTAGATTTTCTATATCACTGACTGGTGACTGTAGACTTTGCAGAAACCTGTTTTAAAAATACTCAGGCAGCAGTGTAAAATAAGCAAGCAGGGTAGACCTATAGCTCTGATGGATCCACCTATGTGGTAATGGTAAATAGGCCGACTGGGTGGATCCATTGCTCTGATGGATGAAGTCTGGTTTTTGCACTTGCACATTATAGAACAGGGTTGGGCGTATACATTTCTAAAGTTCCTGATCACTTGTTAACAGTATACATTTCCTAAGACTGGAGAGTACAAAATCTGGTGCAGCTGTACATAGAAACCAATCGGCTTCCAGGTTTTCTTTTCAAAGCTTAATTGAACAAGCTGAAGTTAGAAGCTGATTGGCTACCATGCACATTGAACAAGCTGAAGTTAGAAGCTGATTGGCTACCATGCACATCTGCACCAGATTTGCACTCTCCAGTTTTAGTAAATCAACCCCAAGTTGATATACACAAGTCAGTTAAAAATTGACTCTAGTGAATCTGTATGCTTAAGCTGGGTATGTGTGTGCCTTCATGCCCTTGCACACCAGGTCTGCTTTTAATCAAATTTAGGCATACCTACAGCTTTGCAGGAAATGACAACCCAATAAGCAAGCATAATATACGTTGGCAAGTTTACTACCTTAGTAAATCATGCCCAAAAAGAGAGTGAAACTGGAGGTATAATTCTGGCAATAGGACTGTACATTATATGCGTAATGTAAAGATGTGTTTGCATTACTAACCCTGACACATAAGTATATTCCTCTGAGGGATCTCTTCATTTTTCATATGTCTGTGTCAGCAATGCATTTTTAACATGGTTTAAATTATACAGATGTGACCTATGTTTTTCAACTTAACACCATATATGCTGTAATATCAGTCACATGTATATTTAAAAAGGAACTCCAAGCAGATAAGCACACACTTGAAAGACATATATGTGAACTGTTTAACCTGGCAAAGGAATTCTAAATCCGCCAGACTCTCTTGTGATTTGCATGTGCATGCCAAATAGCAAAGTCAGAAAGGTGATGCCATAATGTTTTTTTAGGTATATGATTAGTGTATTCATCAGTATCCTAACACTGGATTAGAATCCACAGTCTAAAAGTCTGGCTATACAATCTCCTTTGGATCTAACAACAACTATGTAGTGCAAGGGACCTGCCTAATTGGACTCAAATTGTTTGACTAGATTAGGTGGATCCTCATAATACATAGTTTTGATAAATATAATGCCCAATTGTAACACGTGTGGTTGACCCTAAAGTGTCGGGTTTTGTCCACAGTGATCACAGTCAAAATGTTGGAGTCAGGCTAAACACTCCTATACATCCATCCTTTATTTCAGAAAGAGTGTATGTGAACTAAAAATACAGAAAGGTTATGAATAGCAAAAATTGGTGTTATTTTACCAGTTCTCTTTTTAAACACTGAATATCTGCAGATCTAGGTACTGAAAGGGTTACCATAGAACAGATGTTTCAGGCTGTGCTGTGATACTTTAAACATGATTACCTTATACTACAAGGATTTGTATCACTCAGGATTCTGTAAACAGATGAGTTATCTTGAAATAGTTTATCTTAAAGATGTGTAAGAGACCTGGATAGACTCTGGAAAGAGGGGGTGCAATCACCGGTCTGAAGGCTTCACTTTGTTACACAAATTGTAACTGACTCCACCAAAGATTACTAGTTGAAAAGAGTCAATCGGCAGAACAGAGGCCCCTTTGTTCTGATACGTCCTGCCTGAGAAATATTAACTTGGATTTTTTTTTTTTTTATCTACACTCGTGAACTCATTTCTTTGCTTTCAAGTTAATTTTTGCTGTCACAGACAACACACACAAGCTGTTTTTAAGGCATTTATGAGACAACTCTTTCAGAAACACATCTTGGCATCTACAAATCTAAAACCCAACAGGAGAATTATTTTTTAGATATAAATAAATTTGAGAATAAACTTGATTAGGTTTTGTTATCCATTTACAGTTACCTCTTTCAATTCCTAGATCTGTGTGTTCAGTGTTCATCAAAGCCCAGCTCAACTGCAGTCTAATTGCAAATGGTCAATTCCCTGGATAGAAGAAAAGATACCAAAGAAGACTTACAGGAATATCGGGCCTGTTCAGCTTCAGGTGAGCAGGGTTTTTTTATTGCTTGGTTAGTCTGATTTATTAAAAAAGTAAACAAGCATTGATAAACCGCAAACAGATGACTGGATTGTGTGCTCACATGATGTGTGTGCAAATGGACAGAAACATTCACTCACATAAGCAATCACAATCCAATAAGCTACCTAGCTGATCATACATTGATGTTCATTGTATACATTGTGGTAATAGTTACATAGTTAGTCGGGTTGAAAAAAGACACAAGTCCTTCTGGTTCAACCAATAAAAGAAAAAAAAAATCGTACAGTCCCATATACACAATCCTTCACCCACAGTTGATCCAGAGGAAGGCGAAAAAACCCCAGCAAAGCATGATCCAATTTGCTATTGCAGGGGAAAAAAAATTCTTCCTGATCCCCCAAGAGGCAATCAGATTTTCCCTGGATCAAATTTACCTATAAATGTTAGAACCCAGTTATACTATGTACATTAAGGAAATAATACTGGCCTTTTTTAAAGCAATATACTCTGCTGGCCAGAACCCCCTCTGGAGGGAGTCTATTCCACATTTTCACAGCTCATACTGTGAAGAAACCTTTTCTGTATTTGGAGAAGAAATCTTTTTTCCTCTAGCCTTAAAGAGTGCCCCTTTGTCCTCTGTGATGACCTCAACACCACATTCACTATATGGACCATTTATGTATTTATACATGTTGATCATATCCAACCTTAATCTCCTCTTCTCAAGAGAGAATACATTCAGTTCCTCTAATCTTTCCTCATAACTGAGCTCCTCCATGCCTCTTATCAGTTTGGTTGCCCTTCTCTGCACTTTCTCCAGTTCCCCGATATCCTTTTTGAGAACTGGTGCCCAAAACTGAACTGCATTTTCCAGATGAGGTCTTACTAATGATTTGTACAGGGGCAAAATGATATCTCTTACTCTGGAGTCCATACCTCTCTTAATACAAGAAAGAACTTTTCTTGCTTTGGAAACCGCAGCTTGGCATTGCATGCTATTATTAATCTTATAATAAAATAAAATAAGTGACCAGTAGGGATGAGCCGAACACCCCCCGGTTGGGTTCGCACCAGAACACCACGAACAGGCAAAAAGTTCTAGCGAACATGTGAACCCTATTAAAGTCTATGGGACATGAACATGAAAAATCAAAAGTGCTCATTTTAGAGGCTTTTATGCAAGTTATTGTCATAAAAAGTGTATGGGGAGCCGGGTCCTGCCCTGAGGGACATTTATCAATGCAAAAAAAGCTTTTAAAACAATCATTTTTGCAGGAGAAGTGATTTTAAAAGTGAAACAATAAAAATGAAATATTCCTTTAACCACTTACCCACCGGAGCCCTTTTTACATTTGTTGTTTACAAGTTAAAAAAAGTTTTTTTTTGCTAGAAAATTACTTAGAACCCCCCAAACATTATATATATTTTTTGCAAACACCCTAGAGAATAAAATGGTGATCGTTGCAATACTTTTTGTCACACGGCATTTGTACAGTGGTCTTTCAAGCGCAATTTGTTTGGGAAAAATTCACTTTTTTGAGTTAAAAAATAAGACAACAGTAAAGTTCGCCCAATTTTTTTGTATATTGTGAAAGAGGATGTTATGCTGAGTAAATAGATGCCATATGTTACGGTTGAAAATTGCGCACACTTGCGGAATGGCGACGAACTCCGGTACTTAAAAATCTCCATAGGCGATATAATATAACAATTTTTAACGGTTACCAGGTTAGAGGTGTGGAGGAGGTCTTTTGCTAGAATTATTGCTCACACTCTGGTGATCACGGCGATACCTCACGTGTGGTTTGAACATTGTTTACGACTTACGTATGCGTTTTCTTTGCTACGCGAACTTGCGGGGACGGTGGCGCTTTAGAAATTTTTTAAAATTGTATTTATTTTTTTTAGCAATGTTCCTTTACAAAAAAAATCTGATCACTTTATTTTCTATCACAAGGAATGTAAACATCCCTTGTGATAGTAATATGTGGTGACAGGTACTCTTTATGAAGGGATGGGGGGGTCTAAAATACCCCCCATCCCTCCTTTGCACTTCACAGTATTGAGATCGCCAAAAACTTCATTTTTTTAAAACTGGTGCCGTTAGCTGCGGAGTAAACCAGAAGTGATGTCGCTTCCCGAATTTGACGAAGGAGACCCGATCGGAGCTGATTTCAGCTTCCTTCAGATCTCCCCCTAGCCGGTGGACACGCCGGATCAGAGCTTCAGTCTCCCGGTGGGGCGGGAAGCCGGAGAAGAGCAGTGGAAAGCGGCAAGTGGGAGGATGTCCCCTCCCATGGCCTGGGATAACGACCGAGCGGCTCCCGAGCCGTATGGGCCATTATCGCTGGATAGTAAATCGCCCGCTCTAAAAAATGGTACCGGCATATAGCCTGTAGCTGCAGGCTATATCCCGAAACCTCCACTTAAAGCAGCCGCCGTTTATACATGGCGATTCATGTTAAGTGGTTAAATGTTGTGCCTGGGGGGTCCCCTTGGTCTGCCTGTAAAGTGGCGCATCTGTGCGATGTATAGAAAATTCTGCAGCAATAATGACATTTCTAAAGGAAAAAAATGTATTTAATCTTGTCCACGGCTGTAATGTATTGCCAGCTTTGGCAATATAGATGAAAAATCAATGAAAAAAAAATGCATAGGGTCCCCCCCAATCTAAAATTTAAAAAAAAATGGTGTGGGCCCCCCCAAACCCTTATTTGAGCAAGCAATCTGGCAGGTAAGAATGGGGGGGCGAGCGAGCTCCCCCCCCTCCTGAACCATACCATGCCGCTTGCCCTCAACACGGGGAGGGTGCTTTGGGGTGCCCCCATATGTACATTATACCCCTACTCATTCACCAAAATTGTTAAAAAGTAAAAACCACAGGAGACAGTTAGAAAATAGAAAACATGAAAAAAAAAAACTCTGCCTCCATGGGAGGGCTCCCGCCCACTGCTGTCTTTTCATTTTGACAGCTCTTATATAAGCAAGGGCTGGGCCACCCATTGACATAACCAGATGACCCCACCCCTTCTGAGGTCACATGATGACAGAAGACAGTGGGGGTCACTCAGTTACATCACCGGGTGGCCCTGCCCTTGCCTATATAACAGCTGTAAAAGCCAAGAGACAGCAGTCGCTGGGAGGCCTCTAATCGAGGCAAAACTTTTTAAATTTTTTCGGGCGTCATGATTGACGATGGATGTACATCATGGGACACTTTTTTCCCCTTTTTTAATAAAAGAGTTGTCAAAAACTGTCTCTTGTGGCAAGTGCTCGGAATGGCAGCTTAAGGCGTGAGCTTGCATCAATAGACCAGAGGATCGTGGCATAAGAGCAGGCACCCAACAACATCACATCACCCTGACTGAGCACTGGATGCCCGAGGATCCCCGCCAGCGATGACCTGCAAGAGAAAGGAGGAGTGCTGCCCGCAGAAGCTGTTAAACTTCTTCTTCAGATCCACTCCGGACAGAACGGGAAGCCAAGATGAACCCGAAGGACAGGCCTCATGTGGCCCATCTGCTTATACAGACCTCTCTGACACAGATCAAGGAGAAATACAAGGCAGCTTTACACCTTTTTCTCCCTGCACCTCTCCCTTATCCAGCCTGACATCCCACAGCCCTGCCAAAGCCAAGATGTGACTGGATTCACCCCAGCAAGACGCCAGCACAGTGAGTACAGAGCTTCAGGCCTTATACCCAGACACCAGCCTACAGTCCCCTATTGCCACTTTCACCACACCAGGCCAGCCAGTACTTGACACTACCATGAAGGATATGCTGCTATTCTTACAATCATCACTCATGTCCAGTCTCTCATCCCTAATCCACAGTCACATCTCACATGCAGTATAGTGGAGAGACGGTACAGTACGTTGAAACCAAAATGGATGAATGTGCTCACACAGTCAATGACTTGGTTGAGGCCTACTCGGAGCAGAAGGATGATAACGCATGGGTCAGAGCAAAATTGGGGCATGTAGAGGATCACAGCCATCGCAATAACATAAAACTGCGAGGCATCCCAAATCTGTTCTCTCCTCAGAGCTCCAAGAATATGCTACAGATTTGTTCTCCAACCTATTACCTGATATCTTGCTGATAGAACTCACTATAGATCAAATTCATAGGATCCCCAATCCCAGCTACCTAGAGGACATATGAGGATCCACTTTTACTGGACAAAGGAGCAACTGCTAGCCAAGGCACGATTGATCAATAAACTTCCTGCCCCATATAAACAAATTCAAATATATGCAGATCTCTCATAGAATACTCTGCAACTGCAGAGGCAGCTGAAAACAGTCACCAAGGCTCTCTCCAACCACAATATGGTGTCACCCAGCCACTATCTTGGTCACCCGCAATGGAACATTACATACAATTGCCTCAATCGACAGTGGAATAAAGCTCCTACACTCATGGGGCATGATACCAGAAACCCCGAACAACACTGGCAACTTCTCCTGCAGAGAAAACTCTCCTCAACACAAGCACTACCGCAGGGAGACCAGTAGAAGCAAATACAAATGACAGCCCTGCTCTAAAGCTATTCATTATCGGATTCACCTCCAGTCTAGCACACTGCTCGACTACTCTAAAAGTTTGAACTTTCCCCCTAAAACTGAACGGCATCCCTCCGAATCTGAACTGCTGTTTTTCTCCTGTTGTCTTTTTTTTGTTCAGTTTTTTTCTCCTTTCGTATCCAGCTGTGTACGTCCTATAATCAAGGTACTCTACTACTGCGGCAACATCGGTCAACCTACATAACAAACCTAGCCTTCACTCCATCCTGGAACCCTAGGAGACCAACCCTAGAACTTCCAATAGTGAGTAACCTCACACATCCACCTTACAAACAAAACCAACATGCCCCTATCTTGACTCTGAATGTAAATGGACTGAATCACCCTGTGAAACAAGCATCTTTATGGAAAACTGCACTGTTGCATAACTGTGACGTATTATGCACTCAGGAAACCCATTTTGCCCAAGACTCACAACTGGCCCGCAACCACAAACAATTTCAATATTTCAAAGCCTGCTACTCTAAAATACAGAGAGGGATCTTAATTGCAACACGAGACACTATGCCATTTCAACTTCATAACTCCATCATCAACCCTGACGGACGTTATATTATATTGGTATGCACCATAAATTCTACCCTGTACACCCTAGTATCTCTGTATGACCCAAATCAAAGGCAAATGTAATTTCTCAAAAAATACTTAAAAAAGTGAAGGCCATTAACCAAGGTCATCTACTTCTATGTGGAGACTTTAACCTGGCACCAGACAACAAACTGGTCACCTCTGGCAGACCAAAAAGATACAAATCTCCTTAAGTTTAGAAGTTTATAACTTCTAATGACCTCTATGACATGTGGAGATGTTGTCATGCTAGTGAGAGGGACTATACCTTCTTATCTCCGCGTCATAACACCTACTCACACATAAGTAGAAGGGAGAAATTGGGACTTTAAATGAGGATATATAGGGACACCGGCAAACGTAAGTTGTGACTTTGGAACTTTCCGGAACGCCTTCTCTTGTCTTTAGATGCAGAGAAGGCGTTCAATAGGGTGCACTGCACCTACCTATCCTTGGTATTAACTAAGTTTGGGTTCCAGGGATGGCTCCTAAGAGCCATAATGGCCTTATACTCCTCCCCATCCATTCGTGTTTACATCTCTGATGCCCTGTCGACTCCCTTTCAAAGATCTAATTGTACAAGGCAAGGTTGCCCCCTCTCCCCCCTAATTTTTCCCCCCTAATTTTTAACCTGATGAAGGAACCACTGGCTGAACACATCAGAACCAACACACAAATCTCAGGTATAACCATAGCCTCCCCTCCCACGAACACAGGATCAGCTTATTTGCTGACGATGTGATCCGTATGCTCACCAATCCAAAGTACAGAAAACGCTATCATGGTCCAGTAAAGTGTCTTATTATAAAGTCAACAATACAAAATCCTCCATATTAGACCTAGGCATAGATGCCACCACCCATAACGTCCTTCAACGACAATTCCTCTACACTTGGTCTGATAGTGGCATACCCTATTTAGGGATACAGCTGACTAACATGGGCAAAGCACTCTTTCAAGCCAACTACCTACCCCTCCAAACCACTTCAAACTGATCTTACCAAAATATATAAATTCGAATTCTCATGGATGGGCAGATTAGCAGCTTTTAAAATGCTTAACCTCCCAAAATTCCTCTACCTTTTTAGAACACTGCAAAACCCCATCCCGACCACTTATTTTACATCATTGCAGTCTATGCTCTCCAAATTTATTTAGCAAGGAAAGAAGCCTTGATGTGCCCATAAAAACCTGATCAAACATTGAATAGCTGGAGGAGCAAGTTATGTGGACTTCCTTGACTATTTCCATGCATTAATACTCATACAACTATCCTCCTACATTCCAACTGTTCTTTGTCCAATTGGTTATTTAGTGTACTATTAGGAGTACTATTAGGAGCCCAAATCCCCTCATCATTTCCCCCAACCATGCTAGTATCTGCACGCAATTGGAAATTATTGGTCCAGGCATCCCACAAAAACTCTAACACATCTCCTCTCAAACTACCCAACCTAGCCCTCCAGGCGAGGGGTATACTATTCATCAATTACCTCCGTACAAAGCACTGCATATCTTCACTCCACACATGGCCCCTAAAACTGCCCCAGCAAGTATGGACTTTTCTCAATTCTACCACACCACAACAAAAAGCAAACACTCTCTTCTATACCATACTCCAACAGAAAAATACATTCAACAAATTAGCTCCTCTTAAATATTGAAACCCAGAAAAAAAGAAACTTTTTTTTTTTTACTTTTTTGACACTTTTTTGGTGAATGGGTAGGGGTACAATGTACCCAATACCCATTCACATGGGGAGCTGGGATCTGGGGGACCCCGACAACCACCAATGAGCCCTTGTCCCCATCAACATGGGGACAAGGTGCTTTGAGGTCACCCCAAAGCACCCTTCCCATGTTGTGGACATGTGGCCTGGTATGGTTCAGGAGGGGGGTGCTCACTCATCCCCCCCCCCATCCTGGCCTGCCAGGTTGCATGCTTATAAGGACCATAGGGCACTGACTCAGTATATTAAACTAAAGTGCAATAGTGCATATTAAATTATTGTGATATGTACGTGAATTAATGTACAAAACATTATAAATTATATTAAAGCAGTTGTATTCCCTAGATTAAAAAAAAAAACACCTGCAAGGCAAAAGGCATAATAAGCTAATATGCACCGCATACTAGCTCATTATGAAGTAATTCCTCGGAATGAAGCTCCGACAGGTCCTCCCGGTCCCCGAGTAGGGAGCTGCCATCTTCCCTCCGTGGATCCTTCCGGGTATGCGGCTCCAGCACTGTGAGTGGCCAGAGCCGCAAGACATCACTCACGCACAGCCGCGGGATCCTGTCTTTACGGCGGACTTTCCGGCAGGGTCCAGCGCTATTCCCCGGGCCTTTGCCGGCCATCACTGTGCATGCGCCTGCTGATGTCAGCGCCGCTTGCATGGAGAATATCTCTTAAACCATACAAGCTTAGAAGATATTCATTTTACCTACAGGTAAGCCTTATTATAGGCTCACCTGTAGGTAAAAATGACTTTTTAGTTATACAACCACTTTAAGTGAGGTAGTTGTGTAATATGTAAATGCATTTGACCGTGCATACTCCAAATTATTAATCAATAACTAATTTTTCCAATAAAGTATACATAAACCACAAATACTATTTTCTTATTTTCAATCCTCTTAATTAATTGTGACAGAAAAATGAATAAAAAATTAGTCCATAAAAGTTCATTTTCATATTCTGTGGCTAAGTATATCTGGTGAGCGCATATTGGGTCTGTTCACGTGTGGCGAAGCACTGCGGTTTCGTGTGATTTTTGATCACATCTTATTTCAACACACTGGTGATTTGATCTTTAATCTGAAAACAAACTTTTAATGACTCATTTTTTATTCATTTTTCGGTCACAATTAATTATGAGGACCAGTTTAGTTATCACTTGAAATTAAAAAGAAAATATTTTATTACATATATTCAGGTGTTGCATCCCTTTAAATAATTTGCATGCTTAGATAAGGGTCTTGTATGGATTTTGGGGGAACCCCAAGCCAATTTTTCAAAACATTTTGGTGTAGAGTTCTCCTTAAAATCTATGCCAGACCCAAAGCACCTGGTATGAATTTTGGGGGGACCCCACGCCATTTAAAAAAAAAAAATTGGCAAGGAGTTCCCCTTAAAATCTATAGCAGACTCAAAGGGCCTAGTATGGATTTTGGGGGGACACCATGCCGTTTTTTTTTCTTAATTCTGTCATAGGGTTCCCCTTAACCACTTCAATACACTGTGGTATATATACTACACTGACTGCACTATATATTCTCCACTGTATTATATATACTACACTGACTGCACTATATACTCTGAACTGTATTATATATACTATGCAGACTGCACTATATACTCTGAACTGTATTATATACACTACACGGACTGCACTATAAATTCTGAACTATATTATATATACTACGCGGACTGCACTATATACTCTGAACTGTATAACTGTATCATATATACTACACGTACTGCACTATATACTCTGAACTTTATTATATATACTACGCGGACTGCACTATATACTCTGAACTGTATTATATATACAATACGGACTGCACTATATACTCTGAACTGTATTAAATATACTATATGGACTGCACTATATACTCTGAACTGTATTATATATACTATGTGGACTACACTATATACTCTGAACTGTATTATATATACTATGCAGACTATACTATATACTCTGAACTGTATTATATATACTACAGGGACTGCACTATATACTCTTAACTGTATTATATACATTACGCGGACTGCACTTTATACTCTGAACTGTGTTATATATACTACACGGACTGCACTATATACTCTGAACTGTATTATATATACTACGCGGACTGCACTATAAACTCTGGACTGTATTATATATACTACACGGACTGCACTATACACTCTGTACTGTCTTATATATACTACACTGACTGACTATATACTCTGAATTGTATTATTATATACTACACTGACTGAATGCACACTGCAATAACTACCGGCCTAATCTCCATTCATTCACTATATACAGCTGCCATTATATAGTGTGGTGCGTGGACCCGGAGCCATGATTGGTGCCTTTGGCCAATCATGACACTCACAGCACATCCCGCTGTGATTGGCCAAAGCATGCAGATCAGGCGCATGCTTTGGCCTTCAATGTACTGAGATTAATGTGGTTAAATTAGGATGGCTGGGAGGGGGCGATGTTGTACCCCCCTGAGTGCCTCAAGTGTTGCCCCCTTTAGCTGCAGAGGGAGCAGCTATGCATGTACAGTGTGCTTTGCTTCACAGCTACAATAATTATATTCATGGTAGTATGTGACCCATTCAAGCAAATGGTGCTGCTCTGCAATTGCACAGCAACTGTGTGCAATGCACGTGGTTGTGGCATACCAGTACAAGGTTGAAGCAGTTAATGCTGGCAATAAGGAGGCAATACCATGCCTCCTTACCGCCTGTCAAATGCTCACTGAAGAGCAATACTAATAGCTTTTCAGAGACCAAAGCTAGTGTGAACTAACCCTTAATTATTTTTTTTATTACTTTTTTGCTCATTTTTTTTTTACATGTTGTTTGTTGCGTGTTGGAGTAGCTGGAATGGTGGCATTGGTAAATCCGTAAATTGTGCAGTAACAAGGGACAATGACAGTCCGTTCTGACAGGCACCCACCTCACCACAGCGCATGTGCCCCTTCCGCCCAGCTTTTGTCCCGGCCGTGTGGGTAAGACTGGGATAGCAAGCATCAAAAATCTCCTCAAAGGAACTGGCAGAAATGTAAGCCTGATAGAAATGTTTACTCCTCCCTACTTTATCTAAAGGTTAGACTTTAAAGTTTTTAAGTCGTCTTTAATGATAGCTGTGCACACTTGATGTAGTTCTATTCCTATATAGTACAGTATGCATATCTAAATATAATAACAGCAATTAGATTGATTCAAATCTGTGGAAAATCACATTTTTATTCTAGGCACAGCATGGCTTAGCTAGAGTACCTCTAGAAACTGGTGTGCACATTATATTTCAAAGTAACCTTGTTAAAAAATGTTGCTTATACTGTATATAATGTATCCTGTTTGTGACGTTTTGCATACAATTTGGATGAATGATAAACTCCATTAGCAATAATTTTGCTTACCTGTGCAGCATCAATGCAAAAACAATCATATACTGTATGTTAGCAAGTAAGGGCAACTATGTATGTTTTTGCGAGTGGACAGATATGCTGGTAAAATTACAATGGTTGTTCTAGCTGCAGTATTCCATACCATTTATTTATATTGAGGTCAAGTACCAGTGTCATGAGACATTGGTGTACCACTCTGCAATGGTGTTCCTGATTAGGAATGGGCCGTACAACCCCCTGTTCAGGAGTTCTGCTGTGAAATGTTCTGACCCGAAAGGCAAACCCCATTGAAGTCTATGGGTGCTGAACAGGAGAACTCAAAAGTGCCCATTTTGAAGGCTTATATGCAAGTAATTGGCCATAAAAGGTTATGGGGATCTGGGTACTGCCTTGGGGGACATGTATCAATAAAAAAAAATAATAATTTAAAGTGCAACAATAAAAATGAAAAATGTTATTTTTTATTTTATTTCAGGTACTTATATAGCGCTGTCAATTTACGCAGCGCTTTACATATACATTGTACATTCACATCAGTCCCTACCCTCAATGAGCTTACAATCTAAGGTCCCTAACTCACATTCATAGATATACTAGAGCCAATTTAGACATTATATAATTTACCTACCAGCATGTCTTTGGAGTGTGGGAGGAAACCGGAGTACCCAGAGGAAACCCACGCAGGCACAGGGAGAACATGCAAACTCCAGGCAGGTAGTGTCGTGGTTGGGATTTGAACCAGCGACCCTTTTGCTGCCAGTGCTAACCATTATACCACTGTACCTCCGTATATTTAAAAATGATTTTAAATATAGTGCCTGGGGGGTCCCTTTAATGTACCTGTAAAGTGCCGCATCTGTAGCATGCATAAAACATGCTACAGCAAAATTGGCAAAGAAAAAAAAAAAAACAAGTCAAATCACATTTAAAATAACTCATGGTTACAATTGTCGACATCCAGCTATTAAAAAATTAAATAAAAAAATGCCAACATTTTTTAACTAAATGGTGTGGGGCCCCCTGAAATCCATACCAGACCCTTAACCGGGCATGCAGCTTGGCAAGTCAGGAAAAGGGGGGGGGAGTGAGCGCTCCTCTCTTGAACCATACCAGGCCACATGCCCTAAACGTGGGGGGTGCTTTGGGTCAGGGGCCACCAGATCCCGTCCCCACATGTGAATGGGTATCGGGTACATAGTAAAGAAAGTAGTAAAAAAGTAATAAACAAATCCTTTATTAAAAAATAAGGTCCGTCGATGTAAATCCATCGTCAATCATGCTGCCCGCTGGACCCGAAAAATAATAAAAAAGAAAAACGTTCTCGCCTCCTGGGCTCCTCCCACCGTATGCCCAATCTGCGCTTTGACATTTCTTATATAAGCAAGGGGCAGGGCCACATGGCTACGTCACTCTGTGGCACCGCCCCCTCTGACGTCACATGCCCAACATGCACCAATATGTAAAGTCTGTGAAGGAGAGATGTGCCCCGCCCTTTTGCAAGGATGCTCTGACCATTTAATGCTAATCCCCAACTTCACAGGAGTGAGAGTCCAATGGTTAGAGTGTCCTAGCAACATGAGGGGCCTCAGATACCTGTAGGGGTTTGTCAGCCAGGTTTCAGGGGGGATCCCACATGGCCTACATGTATTGCTATTTAATTAGGTTTGATATTTCAAAGCTGCTTAGGGTTTTTGAACACTCTGGGGCCCTTTGACAGCATAGTGTATTTTATTGAAAAGGTGACCTAACCCTTTATGTTTAGGTTTAGATGGTAAATGTAGTCTTTATGGGTGTCATCATTTTTTTTTGGTGTGATAAGCTACTTTTTCAGTGGTGACATTTAGCTGAAATAACACATACAGAAAAAATGTTACTACTTTTAGATCTTAAAATATTGAAATTTTTAGTTCTGAAAGTACAAAGCCCAAAATGCCCACCTTAAACCTTGCATTCCAACTAGATGGGGTGCCCCCATTCGCTGCCATCTTATATTTTACAAAAATAGGATTTACACCATCCTTTTCTAAACAGTGTTGCCAACCTCCTGCAGCATTTTTTACTGACAAAACATGGAAAGTTTGCTGACAGAGCACATTTTTACTGACAACTTGAAAAATGACAGAGCTATTAAAAACTAAGACAGACAATATTTAAACAGTATAAAAGAATATGGATACACTGATAGTACCCATAATAAGTAATTTGCCTGGTTGACACTTACAAAGTAAACACAGTATAACAATGTATCAACCCCTGATACTTACAGACAGTTGTAAAAATCACAGAATTTTACAAACTGTCTGTAAATTTACTGACAGTTGGCAACCCTGTTTCTAAGGCAGATGTGAAAAAAGCTGTGTAAATTGTCAAGTAATATCAGCAATTCTGCTCTGTAGAATTACATGACACTTCTGTATATTATAGCTGCCTCTCTTTCAGATTAATAGACATTTTTTTAAGAGAAAATCAAGCACAGAAAATATTTGTTCACTCTAATAAAATGTATCAGTAAGAATTCTCTCATGATAACATCATCAAAACTGAGCACATTCCATTTCACTTGGCAATTTTTCCTCCTCCTTTGCTAAAACAACAATAGTTTACTTTTAAAGGAAACCTATAATGTGATAATCATGGAGGCTGGCATTTCTGACCCCAAAGTGCTGGTTGTCCCTATCTTAAATGCTTAAGATTACTGACCTGAAACTATCATACAGCATGTGAATTCAGAATGAAATCAAAAGTCCTAATCAGAAATCATGCTTAGAATAACTTAATTTAAGATTCCTCTTGCTCAAGCTGTTAAAGAATCAGCATTGTCAAGTGAAAAGGGAATATTTAAAGGAATAGTGATGTTTATCAGCAGTCTATGATATGTACAAGGGCCAAAATCTAGCTAGTAGGATGTATTCAGCAGCACAGTTCTGATGGATGCTATGGGTGATCAGCGGTTTGCTGGCCCCATGGTCAATTGATTTAACAACTGAATGAGTACCAGTTCTTCCATTTGAAATAACAGTAGAATAAGTAAAAATAAATAAATAAACACTTCCTATCCTTGTGGTACGGTCCCATTATTCAAAAAGGAAGAATTGTAATCAATAACATAATATAAATCCCTCCTAGATTGTAAGCTCTAATGAGCAGGGCCCTCTGATCCTACTGTATTGAATTGTATTGTAACTGTACTGTCTGTCCTAACATTGTAAAGTGCAGCGCAAATTGTTGGTGCTATATAAATCCTGTATTATAATAATAATACAAAATAAGATAAAAGTGAACACTAATAATATTGCAAATTACATGAATATATATATTTCACACATTTCTCCAGTTGAATGCAGTTAGAAAAAATTTGGGTGAAAGCTTTGTGAATCTTGTGTGAACACATTTATAAAGAGACCCATAGTATTGTAAAAGAACTGCTAATTTGGGTGTTAAATAAAAAGAGGGTTTTTGTGCGAGTAAGTCTTTAAATGACTTCACTATGGCTGTGATTCAAGAAAAAAATTATAGTATAAGTGACATCATCAAGTAATAAAATTAGAAATCTGTGGCGAGGAATCCTTATTTCAAATTGAAAAAGCAAAATAAAAATAGCCAAATTGTGAAAGGTAGCCTTGTAAAGTGTACTTTTTGATGATTTACAAGATCAGACATTTTCATGAAAAAAAGACTTTAACAACACTGTCTCTATATGCTCCTGCTGCCACCACTGTTAACAATTATAAGCTTTCAGAGTGGTGAATAATTCAGGAACTCATCTGTTCCTTTCAGTGTAAAGACAGAATGTTGAGAGAACAAGGTCACTGCACCCATCCCCCTAACTAGTGACTTTTCCACCCCAACACCAGTCTGAATGCATGATACACCTAGTGTTTGACATGCATCCCCAGACACCTTCTTCAGCAGCCATTAGTCTGTTTGCTTAGGCAAGACAAATAATAACAGCGAACTTGGAGTGTCAAATACAATTCTGAGCAACAGCCACATTTGAATGCTGTTTGTTATGTGTACTTATCCCTGCCATAATTAAACAGTCAGTTATTATATTCTGACATTGCCAATGCTTATATTTCATTGTGTCGTCAGGGGCTGCATAGTAATTGTGCAAGTTTGGAGTGAAGCTAAATTAAAAGTATACATCAAATGCTCATCTTAACAACAAACAATCTGAAAATACAGAAGTTGTTTCCTGTGATAAATGTGAGGCACACAGCTTTGTTCCATTACTGCCTTCCAGTTTTATATACTGTATATTGTGTGTCTTGTACGGAGAAAAAAAAAATCAGCCAGCTTATTACAAAACACAACCCATACCCCCCTTATCAAATTCTGGGACAACATTCAGCATAACAGGTTTAAGCTAAGCCAGCAAAGCGTCCAGTCAGAGCAATGCTAACAATAATTGGACAAAATAGGAGTTAAGAATTGAGTAATTACAAGAGCAGGGGAGTAATTATAAGTGCTTTGTGGCTTTGCCAGAGATTTTCATGCAAGCACTGAGTGGAGATTAAAGAGACACATTGCTAAAAGTTCCCGGTCGGATGTATGGTATGATCTTGCCACCAAATAATTTGTTTTAAATGCTTTTATTTTACTTATATGTGCACCTTTGTGTACGCTTTAATTCCTAAGTGGGTTTGTTGTGCAGCACCTGGCTCTAAAGTGAACCCCATTTTAAACTTCTAAGGTTAAACATTCTGACCATGTAACATTTTCAAAGAGAGCACAGGTTCACTTTATAATTTGAAATAATATCACAGAGATGGAACATCATATAGTTCAAAATAGCTGACAGGTTCACTTTAAGCGGTTCATAGATGTAACATGGGAATTCTGGCTATAGAGCCTTTTGTTATCAGAAGTTGCAAAAGGTGGTCAGATCATGCATTACCAACCACCCTTTAATACCTATGACCACATCTACATCATCTGGGGGAACAGCAGAGGTTGCTAGAAAAAAATCAAACACAGACAATAACAATTTCTCTAAAAATTAGTGGTCAGGGTACCTTCTTTGTTCTAAACATAGCTACAACATAATTAGTACACCCAAAGTGATTAAGTGATGATGAAACTCTAACGTCTTTGGTGAATTCCTTACCAAAAAAAGTACTTTGCCATTAAAGGGGTTGTAAAGGCAGAATTTTTTTTTATCTTAATGCATTCTATGCATTAAGATAAAAAACCTTTTGTGTATAGCATCCCCTAATTACTTGAAATAAGCAAAGAAGCTATGGCGCTACTGTGAGGCAGGCGGGTAGGGAGAGGGTAATAGTTATAAGTAAAAGGGAAGGTAGCAGGACATGAAGTACAGTGAAGGCAGCTCCTCTAAAACGTGGATCCTTAAAACCTATGTGAGATGCGTGCAAGTAAAGGAAGAGGGAGCCAAACCTGTGTGATGGAGGGGAATATTACTAGATGGGGTAGAACATAATAATAAACAAAATAAAACACACTTAAAAAAAAAAAAACACAAAAATCTGTAAAAACACAATCCTAGGTTAGAGTCACACAAAAGAATTAAAATGAGAAATTCAAAAAAGAGCCATAAAAAGTTAAAAGAGAAGCTCACTCTGGAGGTAGAGGGGAGTAACATGGATGGCTCCTAACAAAGTCATATGAGCGGCTTGCTGAAGCGGTCCTTTGCCGGGATGTTTCAGTGGCTCTGGGTGGACTGTGGGGTGGCGGGCGGCAGCTACGAGTGGAGACACAGGCTGGTGGAGACACGGAATGCTGTGGGTGAAGGCAGATGTATGGCGGTGGGGTATAGATGAAGAGCAGCCACAGGTCCGGGGAGAGTGGAGAGCTGGTAGCGGGGATGATCATAGCGGTGCCCGGTGCTCATCAGCTCAGGAGTGGTGGAGGCAGGAAGGGACAGCTGAGTGCTCACGAGTGGCAGGGTTGCATAGAAAGATGTGCTGTCCTGCCACAGAGGGAATGCCAAGATGGGGCCGGGCAGGAAACCAGGGCCGCTCGAGGCTCAGAGGCTTGGGTGCCTACAGCTTCCTGGCTGCAGTCAGTGAGTGCTGTGAGAGCCATTGGGGGCTCCTAGTTGGTTAGAACTACCTGGAGGGTGTCCTGTGGGGAGATGGTGTCTTCACCCAAGCTGTGGGCAGACTTTGGGACTGGGACGCCTGAGGCCCTGCAGTGCACTGGCATCCTAAGTCTGTCAAACAGATCAGGATGGTCCAGTAACCATGAGGAAAGCATGATAGCTGTTGGGGATGTGGTAATGTGTTTCAGGGCTCTGCCCCTTTGTCAAACCAAAAATCTATTTTTATTATTATGTTCTACTCCATCTAGTAATATTCCCCTCCATCGCACAGGGTTGGCGCCCTCTTCCTTTACTTGAAAGTTCCCCCAATTACTTACCTGAGCCCCATCTCTCTCCAGCGATGTCCACAAATGTCTAAGCCGTCCGGGACACTCCTTGTGATTGGCTGCGCCATTGGCTCCCGTGGCTGTCAATCAAAGACAGTCAGCCAATCAGGAGAGAGATGGGGGTGGGGATGAGTCGGGGCTCCGTATCTGAATGGGAAGCTGCTAGCTGTGGGGGCACTCGATAAGAGGGAAGGGCCAAGAGCAGCAAAGAAGGACCCAAGAAGAGGAGAATCTGGGCTACTCTGCGCAAAACCAACTGCACAGAGGAGGTAAGTATCACATGTTTATTAAAAAAAAAAAAACACAAGACTTTACAATCACTTTAGACAAGAATGATCGTTTTATTTTGATTGACACTAAGTAATAAATTACCAAAAAAAAAGGTTTGAGCATGTAATTGTCACTGTGGAGTCATTATTATACTGCCACATAATACTGTATGTCATTTACTGGTGTGCTGGACTCATAGAACTCAAGGCATATTGCCTTGTCTATGTGCTGGGCAAGGTTACCCAGCCCAGTCCAATGCATAAGGTGTAAATGGGCCCTTAAAATGATAAGTCCCTTATATAAATAGTAGGTTTATATTCTAATGTTAGGCCTTGGTCAGATAAGTGTTAATCTAGACCTGTCAGATCTTTCTTACATGTAAGTCATGAATTCACAGTTTATGAAAGAAACCAGATGTTTATATTCATCTGAGACCAAATATTAATGCCTGATATACAACATATATAGTACATATTTGCTGAAGGCAACTGATAACAGTAACAGTTTTACAACGTGTAAAGAATTGCATACTTATAAAGGAATGTGTTAAGACCTGCACAATTATTTACACATCTTGTAGTACCTAAAGAACACAAACATGATTTTGAATTCAAAGTTTTTACTGGGTTTAATAGATGGAACAGATTACACAAGTAATACATCCTCAGAGAACCATAAACATGGTAATGTGCTATAGTTTGCAAGCGTGAAAACATTTAAAAATGGTAATGTATTAAAAAAAGTATACTTTAGACATTAAGCTAGATACTAGGTATGTTTATTGTTATATGTCAACTTAGAGGTTGCTTTTATCATGTAAAACAACCATTAAATAATTTGCTATAAAAAACAGCTGAAAATAACTATTAATAGAATAGCACGTATTAAATTAGTTCAGGTGTGCAAAGGTACTGTATGTCTAGAACAGCCCTAATAATTAAAATGTGGGATTGAAAGCTATATCTTATACTCAACTGCTTAATTGGTTGTACACAAAAGCAGTATATCTAAGGTGTTTAATATGAACAAGTACTATAAAAAGTTTACTATGTCATTGTTAGCTTTGTTGAAATAGGAGACTGTTTAAAAATGCTTAGTAAGTAACTGCCAACTTTAGAAATGTAGTCTTAAAGAGCAACCTCAATATTGTTAAAAAAAAAACATTCCCCTCTGGGAATGTATATTGCAATGATTTTAATAAACTTTTTTGCAGATTCCTTCATTTTGTTATTAGTTTTAGGGCATTAATGAGGAATATTGCAGCGTCTGCATCTCTTTAGACGGAATTTCCTATTGGGAGTATCTCACAAAAAAATAAAATTTTTATTGCAGGGGATGCCTGAAATCTGACTTTCATCTTAGTGCAGACTTCTGGGAAAATCAGTAAGCCAATCACACTGAAATTACGTTTCTGGAGGGTGTTCTGTACACATTCTGTGCATAGTACACCTCCAGGTAGCCATATTGCATTACATTTACAGAAAATTACAGTGCTGCAGATTGAAAGGGAAAGGTATTTTTAATAATAAATTCAATTACTATATCACAATTGTATATGTAATTTATTTATTTATTTTTCCCATAAAAGTGGAGTTACCCTTTAAGGGAGTACGGTAATATTTTTTATTTCTATTCACATACATAAATATTTCCTAGGCTCAGAATCTTTAGTCTTTGTACAAACTACATGTTTAATCATTGAAAGGCGTTATTCCTCATAAAATTTAGATTTTATTAGTATTGTACAGATTTTTGCCAACTTGAGGGCGTATTTATAAAAAGATGAACATAGCAATTCACCCAGTCAAAGTGCATGCACATACTTTCAGTGAGGATTGGGCAAAAAATATAGAAAGAATTTATTAGACTATTTTCCATGCAACACTCAGATTGGGAATGGTAAAGGAGGTTCTAGGGGCCAATCAGGCTGTGCTACATTCACCTGTACTGACAAAGAACATGCTGATAGGAGAGAGATACATGATCTCATTTGTCTCTTGATGCTCCTTTAGAGTTAAAACAGCTGGAGTTGAGGAGGAGATATAGCTACACTGTATAACTGGGCTGGGATGGACGAGAAATAAAAATCCTTTGACGGGTAAGACAGTCCCAAAATATGTATTTAAACAGTGTAGAGTTCAGCTTTGAGGAGTGAAAAAGCATAGTAATGAATTTTGTGAATTCCCTATTACAGTATATACAAGATACTTCTAACATTGGTAATGTAACGTGCTTGCGGTATATTTAACTGATCTGTGCAATAAGATCTTTACTAAAGTAATACCATGATTTCTGATCACATAAAATAATAAATCACTCACAGGCTCGCAGGCTAATGGAAATACTATATGCGCATTCTATGAACTCCAGAAAAAGCAAACAGGAAGTTGCAGTTATTCATGGCCACTCCTTGTGATCACATTTACATACGTTTTGAGGATTCAGCCTATGCCAACTGTTCAAACAAGACCAAATCAATAGTGATATTTACTTCAAGTGTTTTCCCTCCATTGGTCTATTCTTTCATTTTGGAGAACCCCATATAACAGAAGTTATTTCAAATGCTTTTCCTTTCTCTAATGTTTGTTCCATACAAGTCTGCCTACTGGGGATTATTGACAACTTGATTGCTATGAAACGTGAAAGAACTTTGAAAAATGTATTTCGTTCAAGGCTTAAGAACTATTTGCACATAAACGGAAACAATCGGTGCTTTACAAACTATTTAGAGGGAAGAATACTGTTGTTGCATATGGTTCCTATACAAACAAATTATGTTCAAATGATGTGTGTGGAGTATCAGGCTCCCTTTGTGGGTCCTAAAGAAGTTTTGTGATAAAACTATACATTTTGAATATGATTCTGATATCTCTACCTAGTAACACCAGATACCAGTAGCTGTAATTTTACAAGACGCCTATGGCAAAACCTTCCAGCTTGTTTGAGATTTTGACCTTCCCATGGGGGCTTAATCAGAGTTCAAAAAAAGAAAACTGAAACCCAGCTACAAATAGCCTCCAATCAGATTTCACATTTTACTGATTTGACAACAGTAAATTGAAATCTGCTTGATCACTATAGGTCTTTTGTGCTGCCTTAAAAAAGCCTGACCTTTTTATCAACAATGCCAGACTTTATTTAGAAATGTACCATACTACAGGCCTGAATGCTCATGTACCAGCAAACTGGAAACCAATGTACTTGCACACATTCATTGGTGTGTATTTTCTCTATTTAATTTTAAATGCCAGATAGAGTAGGGAGGGGTTAAAACCCCTATCAGATTATTATTTGCTGTCTGTGCCCTGCTGCAAAGAATTCCCTTCACTTCCTTCTCTGGACATGCAACAGGAAGTTAGAGGAAAGCTCCCCAAAGTGTGGGAAATTGCCAGATTAGTTATCAACAGAACATTTTTTACCCATTGTAAGATTTCCCCTCACCTTTTGCTCTCATGACAACATATCTTGGTCTGGGGTCAGACTTGGAGACCAGTGGCTTTAGCAGTAGACAGGTACACAGGTATTCAGCTTGAAATGTACAAGCAGATCCCCCTAGCAGATGACGTGGGATCACCTGAGGCACAGGGTCTAAGAACTAACCAGTATTCATCAAAGCTCCTGATGGTGCAGATGTGTGCTGGTTGTGGTCCTCCCACTAGGAGGTAGCTGATATGGCAGATAGGGATCAAGCAGAAGTGTAGTCAGTAAAAGAGCCAAAGGTGCAACAAGTAGTAGTTGGATGCGATCAGATGGAAGCATAGTTGATGAACAAGCCAAGGGTTGGTAATGAGTGGAAGCAAAAATAAGAACATTGGTAGGTACACAAGAAGCAAGATGTCTGCAGGAGAAAGCACAATATTCTGGCAAACAATAAATGCAGAGACATGGCTTAAATTAGGAGGTTAATGGGAGGAGAAAAAGGTTCAAGGTTCAAGAGAAACAAGACAAAGAAAGGTTGTCCAAGGAATCAGGAAGGGAGCTATCCATCATCCCTGGTGGCACAGTGGGAAAAGCCACAGCCAGTCACTGCAGAGGTTGCAGGTTCAGATACATACTCTGACACAATGCTAATATTTTGGATCTCCCTTTACTTTGTGTTTCAGTGTTAATTGCCCCAGCTAGAGCACAGCAGCAACAAAAAAAGAAAAAAAAAAAGATAAACAAGCATGGGTCCTTTATTTAGATAAAAAACTGCAACTAAACCCTGTTCTTGAGAGAGGTTCAACCAGGGTAGAAATACCAATGATTATTTATGTCAAATGTATCAGTTTGCTTTACTTCTTGCTCACTAAGTGCCCGTTTACACAGGGTCGACTTGCGCTCCGACTTGTGTTGCCCCAAGTCCCTTGACATCAGAAATCCCATTGAAATGAATGAGAGCCATCTTAATGTACACTACTGAAGTCGCTCTGACTTGAAAAAAGGTTCCTGTACTACTTAAAGGTGACTTCTATCTGACTTGTGCCCATAGAATTCAATGAAAGTCGCCTCCAAGTCGGATCCCCCATCAATATTGAAGCGACTTTACATGAAAAAGAAAATCATTTTCCAAGGCAACCCCCTCCCTCCCTTCTCTGATTGGCCACAGGCAAAGTCGCCTGGCATGGAGTCGCGTCGTAAGTCCCCCGAAGTCGCGCTGAAAGTTACGTTAAAATCGCCTAGCAAAGTTGCGCCTAAGTCGGAGCGCCCCTGTGTGAACGCGGCCTAAAATGCTCCATAATACATTTCTGTACTGAGCCACATGGTTCAATATGGGCTTCATAAACCTTGTCTCTAGGACCAATGCCCATGTGTAAGGGATGCATAGTGAGTGCCATCTTTTGGCAATCATGAGTGCAAAGCCTAAAAGCCACTTTGACACAAAAAAAGGAAAATATGCCTATGGCTTTATATATCCATTCCATACCTCCTTCCTGAACACCTTTTGATTAATTAGAAAGAGATTAAGCTGTGCTTGTCACAGATAGATATGATCAGTGAATGTCCAGGATTGTCAGCAATATGACAATTTAATGAAAAGCTAGGAAAATATATATTTTTTTCCTTTATATAACCTGGGCTGTGAAGTGATACATCTCTGTGACAACAAAGTCTGCTTCTCTAGATTGATAGTGACAAGGTAAATCTCAATGCAACATAAGCCAGGGCAGTATAACTAAACAATGGCCCTCTGTGGTCATTATGTGAGAACGCAGGCCCTTGTGGATACTCATCATACGGCAGCTTTCACACACTCAAAACAAACATCACATAGATTGTCCAGTGAAGTGCAGTACCCTTTAACTATGAGGAAATATATTTTACTGGACCATAAAAGAATTACAATTAAAGAAACAGTCAGTCACTTTGACAATGCAAAAGAAGAGAAAACAATCTTTTAGAAAAAAATCTTTCAAATAGTTAACATGAATTATGCGATAAATTGCCTAAATCTTTACTATAATCAAGGAAAAAAAATTAAAAATCTACCATTTAAAGATAATAACCATTAATTTTATTAGCCAGAAAAGCTTTTGTGCTACTGTGATTTTGCTGCATTTTGCTGCACGTCTTTTGGTTTTACCCACCCTGACAATTCTCTGCCCTTTGTGCTTTTACTGGCCACTAAGGGCAGACTTGCTGAAGAGTAGAATGGTAGTGGCCAGGGCTTATCTATAAAGTCAGGCCTCTGTAACAAAGTGATATTAAAAATGAAACTCTACTTTTGTTGGAAAAAAAAACATGCCCTCTGGGTAATCCATGTACATTGTAAGGTTTTTATCAGACTTTGTTGCAGATTTTTCTTTTCTGAAGAACTGCTCTTCTGCCGTGTCCTTTCCAGACTGACTCCTGATTGGGATGATCAGCCTTTATCATAGCCATGTGGTGCACTCTCAAAGTTTTTTTGGGGAAATATGTGTCCGAGAAAATCAGTCAAGCAATCACAGAAGCAAAAAATTAAATTTCAAGGGCTTTCCATACACCATTGGTGTGCAGATTGCCTTCAGGTTGACATATTGTATTACATTTTTTTGACCATTTTAGAAAATGACAGTGACTACAAATTGCAATGAAAAGTTCATTTTTAATCATGTTAATTTACAAAATGGCTTGTGTGGCAATTTTATAGGTTTTACAATGTTTTTAACAGAGGCAGAATTTGCCTTTAAATTTGAGAGAAGCGCAGAATAGGCTTTCTGGCTAATAAAGGTAGCTTGTGGTGTCTGCCTTTAGACAGAACTTTTATTTTTGAAATTTTAAGTGTAGGGAACACAGCCTAGCACAGATTAGCTCATCTAATTTTAATGTTTTCATTCTTGGTGATTTGCAAATCCATTTGATTATTTGATTGTTGGTTCTTATTCTGGTCTTCTAACATTCCCATTCCCATTTTGAGCCTACTAGTCCAGGGGTCTCATTTCTCCTACTATATTGAAAACATACAATAAGACTGCATTTATCACAAAATTCATATTTTAATTCTGCATGCCCTGGACCTCCTATTTTGTATTCTGCATGCCACTAAACAATCAGGTAGAAATTATTTATAGTCTGTAGCCACACTTACTACAATATCCTAGGTGTAGGGAACATGCACAACAAACAATGATGTGGCAAGAGGCCCACCTCGAGGTGTTCTAAAAGCCTTGCTCAGTCTGGCTTCAAGGAATTATGGGAAATGATCTAACCTTCTAAAATGAGTTAAAAACAGCAGTATGAGCTAAATTCAAATCATGTCTGTGGGAGCCAGGTAATGTGTAATTGTTTGAAAAGCACTAAAGTTCTGGGTCAAAACCTGTATGATAACTACAATTAATTAAGATCCTCTGTGTGCACCTAGCAATAAGATAGCTCAATATATGCTCATGAAAAATGTCTGAAATATTGTACTTAACTATTATGAGCTTCCTAGATATAACCACAAGATTATTAAAGTGCCCTTGCAAATATGAGGCTATAAAAAATAGTGTCTGCTTTTCAGCAACTTTGAATGTCACCGTGTGATTTAACATACTGGACTAATGTTTAATTAGGAATAATGTACTATTCATAATGTCAGTGTCGTATATTTGCACACACTGACATACAATCACAGTTTCTGGCATACTTCTCCAAAAGTACTGAACTAGGAGGCTTCTGGCTAATCTGTCACATCCATTTCTAGTACTTGGGAGAATTGTTATATAAACACATTCTGACAGTAGGGACTAGAATACATAGACATTGGATATGGAAGCCCATTTTAGTGTTTGTCTGAAACTACTGATCCTGATTACTAATTGACCTTGTGACAAACTGTAATTTAACAGAATTGGTAATTGGCTGAATGATCAGACAGGAAGTAACTGTAACTTGCAATAAAATTAAAAGCAGCAAAGTATGCATAGCAAAATATTGAAGACTGCATAAACATGGACATATCACAGCAATGTCTCCGTGACTCAAACAGGGTAACATATGGCTACATAGCATAGACTCTATTAAACTCTATAACAACAGAAAGTCAAGCTGAAAATCACTACTTTAGTAAAACAGTTCAGAACACAATCAACTACATGTGATAATCCTCATAAACAGCATTCCTATCAGTGAAATCCAGGGTATCTCTGGCAACACAGGTGAACAGCTGGGCCAAAGGACACAAGGGAGCACTTCACTGGAATGACAGTGCCCTGGGAGCAATCAGGTTCCCCATAGTTGCTGGATCTTCTGGAGAACCTGCATACTATAAGGCTTGGTTCACACCTATGCAGTTTGCATTTGATCTGTTTCTGCAGTGCTTTTTGTGGTTCATTTTGTGTTTTTGCACTCTCATTTTTTACTCATGTTTTGCATGTTTTTTATGCATTTTCCCTTTTGCAAGTCTTATGCATTTTTTGATCAATTTGTTGTTCAGGGGATTAAAAACTGCAAATCATGGCAAAATGGTGACAAAAATGCAGCAAAAAAGCAATACATGATTTTCTGCATCTTCTCCATTGAAGTCTATTAAACCAAAAATGCACTGTTTTGCTTTTAAAAAAGTTCCGACCCCTTCCAAAAATGCAGTGGCAGAAATAACCATAGATGTGAATGTGTCACATGTGTTTCCCATAGGAAACCATGTTAGATGGACTGTAGTGCATTTCTGCAAAAAGCAATAAAAATGCATAGGTGCGAACCAAGCCTTAGAGTCTGTCCCAGCTGGCCACATGCTGGTTCTGATAGTGGAAATGGCTGCCATGGCTGCAGATCATTTGCCCAGCTACCTCTGACTTATCAGGTATTGGCTCTCTTAGCTGCTGAGGGAGGGAAGATGATGCATTTGTATTCCCTAGGCAAATCCAGGAACCCAGGGAGTTGTGGAAAATAGAGTTAAAGGGGCCTGCATCTGCATCTACACATGGGCAGTTAGTGGTATTGGTACATGGATAGATGCTGCAATCAAGAATTTCACATGCAGTCACATTGTTATGCTGCATTGCAGTACATTAATGTGTTTTGCATTAATGCATTGCATTTATTTTTAATGGGATGCTAGTACACCACAACCTAGTAAAAATTGAATATTTAACATATTTTTCAAGGCAGTCCTCCGCAACACACATTATGTGCTTTGTCATGCACTTTGGTGTCCTTTCTTCTCCTTTTGAAAATGCTGGTTAAGTGGCTGTTTGGCTGATCGAGTTGCTTCAACATCCTTTTTGGGTCAGCGGCCTTGAACAGTTATGCAGATCAAGAATCTTTGGTCTTATTGTAATATCACTGGTTGCATGCTTGCCTCAAGATAATGACTGAGAGTATAGAACTCAGAGATAGACCAACAGCATGTGTTTTCATATAGAGTCCAAAAAATCCTGCCTACATTTTTTTTAGTACAGGTTCCATTTCATCTACAGAGTTCAGTATACCTTGTGGTTTGAATTCTAAAACTCTGGCAAAGCCTCTAATGTCTTGACAGTGACTGGTGCCGAACCATAGAGCATCAAATGGTGTGGCCAGTGCTTTGACAAATAGATATTGTACTCATTGATTGTGAGAATCTCATCATGATTTCACATAAAGCTGAATAAACATGGCTGAGACTTCCCTTTTATAATTGATTATAGGTGTGAGGTGTGTACAGATGCCAAATAAAAAATAATTTAAGCATTTCTGAATCTGTTAAAAAATAGTACATTGGAAATCTGTTAAAATCTACTGCATTTTTGCCCTTGAAGTGTGTTTCCCTAGGATCTCCCTATAAGTTTAACATGTAACCTATGGTATTCTCAAAACTATGAAGGTCTGGGGACAGAGCTATAGATGAGATGAGATGTTGACAATGTAACATCCATCTGTTCCCAGCTTCCCTGTATAGTTTTTCCTTAGAGAATATGTCAGACTTGAGCCATTGCAGCAAGGACGTGATCACTTCAAGTGGTTGAAGTAGCCGCTTTGATCTTTTCTAAGCTACAGTGGGCTTCATCCTGACCTCTAACACATAAGGTGACATCGAGTGGGATTTTGACATAAAGAGTAAAAAAATATATAAAACTACTGAATTCAGGGAGTTATCTGATAAGTAATGCTTTAGGTAGCCTAATATTTATTTTTAGATTATTTTTTAGATATTTTCTATATGCAGTTTGCACGATCTTATAAAAGAAACCTGCCACCTTGCATGGAGATCTAACGTCTACAAATGACTTAGTTACTTACTTAGTATTTAATTGTTGCAATTTACCCCCCTCACACCTAAGGGTAAAACAAATCATAATGCCTATGCACAATTTTGCCACTTTGACATGTGTTATTAAAAAGCTGTACATATTATCACAGCTGCTTTGTTTATACAAGTGGATTATATCTTGTTTTTTTTCCAGAACAAATTGCACTTTTATTTGGTGGTAAATGGATATCTTCTGTTTTTTCTTTTATTATTATCAATGGAGAACTGTCCCAAAAAAAGTAAAAAAAAATTGTTTTGATTTATCTGTATATTTCTTGTTACCACCATAATCTACCACTAAAGAGCAAGCCTAAATAAATTCTCCTGATGATCACAGTGATACCACATATGTGTATCTTATTTGTTGTTTGTACCCATAGCACAGTCCAGAAACAATAGTGCGCATTTTGCTTCTTTTTTTTTGTCCTACCTAAAACACAATGACACTGATGCTAATAAAATTTTTTTAAAAATCCTGTTTAAAATTTAGTTAGCTTGACCTTTGACCCTAACCTTGACATTTGACCCTAACCTTGACCCAAACACTAACCCCTGGCACTGACCTAGATCAAAACTTGAACTAGGTATTTTTTCTTTATTTTTTATTATTTATTTTACACACACAGTTGTTATTTATTTTCTCTGTGCAAGGAGAGAGAAATACACAATGTATATTTCCTCTCCATTCACAGAGAGAAACACAGGGATGGGCTTCACAGTGACTGAACACTGTGGTAGCCAATCAGAGGTGAGGAATCAGGGGTTCCAGGTCCCAATCGTTACTACAGCCACAGAGAGCGCGTCCAGCACAAAGACAGATACACATATATGCAGCCCCATGGCAAAAAACACAGTGCAATGAGGCCACACATATGTATTATGTCAGCGTCAAGGGTTTAGAGTACCCATAGAAGTGCTCAGATGATAATCCCATATTTATGGGCAGCACCAGACATGTTTGACTGAGGAAGCTGGGATGACATAGAAATTGTTCCTGATAGAATAGGTCTTACTGTTTCTTTTTTGATATCTCCCACAGTCAAGGAAAGGTAAAATAATGGTCAAGCAGAAAATAATGCCATTATACCCAAAGAATGACAATCACTACAGCCAGGTATGTACCACCATAATCTATCTTTTGATCTACAAGATCCCAGTTAGTGACCAACACAACATTACAGTATATCTAAAGACGAGGAAGGACCAATATCCAGTATTGTAATAATACCCATAAAAGACAATGCATCTTTAGGGATGCGTGAAAATGTGCGTACATTGGCTGCTGTTGGGTTGCCATTGACAATTGAGTTGCCATTGTTTATTGCGTGTTCTGTGAACATGTTAAAATGCATGCTTTTGTGAGCGCACATGGAATGTGCAGATGTGAATAAAGCCTAATGCTTGCAAACAGAGCAGAAGAGGAGCAAAAGGAAGATTAGTAGAAGCAGAAGCAGTGGATAACATTGAAGAAAACCTGTTGCTGCTGGAGATTCAAGGCTTCCATTAACCATTTACATGATACACTTGATCACTTGGAAGACCGCACTGAACAAATTGAGCAGCATTTGTCAACAGCCACCACAGCCCCCAATACTGTAGTGGATATACAGGACAAACACTCTGAGGCTATACAACAACTCCGTCTGAAAATTGCCAACCTGGAGGACTGCTCCAGGTGAAATAACATAAATGAGAACCTGTTGCTTTGCCTTGCATTGTCAAATCACAGATCCACATTCATCTGTTATTATTTTAAAAATGATCAGCTAGCCTCTTTTCTTATAAAATGTCACATTTTTGAGCAATATATGCGCTGCATTCTATAGTTTAAAGCAGTCAGTCATCCTGTTTGTCATAGGAATGGTAATACAAGCACATAAACAATTACAATCTCCAATAGCTTCCATCTCTCCCATAGTAAAATAGCAAAAATATATATAATGTCACCTCAGCTGCATGATAAGTCAGAATAGCCTTTCCTGTGCCCCTGAACTGATGTTACAGTAAATTAAAATATATAAATCAGCCTGTGAAATGGATGATCAATGCATCATTCTTTTCAAATCAATTTTCCATGATACAAATTCATAAATCCTTTATAGATTTCTAAGTCACTTGATTCAGACATGACATATGTTGTAGTTTTCATTTTTCACACTACTCTCCTAGTAACGGCATGAACAATGCTGGCTTGCTTTTCTTTTAAGCCCTCAAAGAAACAAAAAGGGAAACACAAAAATATTACATTTAACGTATACCTGCCCTCTTTTTTAAAAAATGTTAAAGTAAAAGCCTGCCAATGAGCAAACACCACTATATACCCGCTATTAATTTAAATAGCAAGAAAAGCCTCTGTCTGTGCTTTGGTTTAATTACTAATGCAATGTAATTTTTAAGCTCCATCAACTTCCCATTTCACTAACAATGAAACTGCCTCAATGCCCAGTAAGATCACTGTCTCTGAAGAACAAAATGGTGGTTTGTATGGCTCTGCATGTCCCTGTTTTATAATCTGTACAGCAATGGCTGGCATCTAATAAACATCACTTACATGGACAAGGAGAACACTGTTATTCACCTGTTTTCCAGTACAAGATCTACTCCATCTTTACAATCGGACCAACCTCAACATACATGACAAGCAAACTACATCCATTTGCTTTTGCTCCAACTGTACAATTAAAGTGATTGTAAATGTTCACCTTGTACAACAGCCCATTCAGGTTAAAACAGAAATGAAAGGTAAAACATTTTGTATGGATATATATAAATACCCTTTTACCCCTTTTTTTTACTTGATGACATACCCTCTGTTCTTAGCCGCATAAGAGCTGGGGGAGTAGAAGCAACAGTACACTGATCTTCCCAGTGAATGGCTATGCAGGGTAGGCATGTCAGGGCAAGTCTGATCATTGAAGGAGAGCTCACTGAGTTCCCAGCTTAACTAGAGAACTCACCACACTGTGCTCTCCTAGTTAATAACAGGAAAGCAGAGGGAATGGCAGGAACACCAGGGTGTTCACATAAAGAAAGTAATACAAGGCACATATCAGGAATATGAAATGTTGGGGTAGCAAACACTAAGCAATGGGCCTACAATCTTCCACTGTTTTAGACATAATTAGGTATGCAAATGTGCCTTAGGTAACATTTTTTCAGAGAAACAAAAAGAATGTCATTGCTTCCTTCATTTATTCAAATTCTAGTTCCCTGGTTGTACTCTTTGGCTTAAATTATTTGAGTCACTCACTAACCCAGAACATACAGTTAAGGAAAACAGCTAAACAACAAACATTAGAGAGGAGATATCAACTTCTCTGTATATTTTTATTACGAGCTTTACAGCATTTTAAATGCATAGGAAGCTTGATGATTATTTCCCCATAATTTTTTTGCCCCAGATAGGGCTTACTTCCTCAATATACCCCTGTAATGTAGAAGCATAATGGGCTACTATGGATCGCATAGTAGCCCATTATGTGCCACTTACCTGCAAACAAAGCCTGTGATGTCCAGAGCTGTCCCCTGTGCTGGTGGCATCCATCTCCAGCCTCTCTTCATTCCGGGGCCGCGACTCCGGCGCTGTGACTGGCCGGAGTCGCGTGACGTCACTCCCACGCCACCAGTCACGGCACGATCACAGTGGAGTGACGGCACGGAGGCCGTTTCTTCACTGCATATGTGCCGACGTGACGTTGGCACAGAACATACACTGCATATCTCCTGAACCGTACAGGTTTAGGAGATATGCAAGGCACCTACAGGTAAACCTTAATATAGGCTTACCTGTAGGTTAAAGTGGTTGTCAAGAGTTGACAACCACTTTAAATTAATGGTACACCATTATCAGTGTATATCAGTGTTTCTCAACTCCAGTCCTCAAGGCGCACCAAAAGGTCATGTTTTCAGGATTTCCCCCCGGATAAAACGGCTCTTGTAATTACTAAGGCAGTGAAACTGATCAAATCACTTGTGCAAAATAATGGAAGTACTGAAAACGTGACCTGTTGGTCCACCTTGAGGACTGTTGTTGAGAAACACTGCACTATATTAACAAAAATATTGGGACGCCTGCCTTTACACACACATGACATTTAATGGCATCCCAGTCTTAGTCCCTAGGGTTCAATATTGGTGGTGTTGAGGTCAGGACTCTGTGCAGGCCAGTCAAGTTCCTCCACCCCAAACTCACTCATCCGTGTCTTTTACGGACCTTGTTTTGTGCACTGGTGCGTTGTCATGTTGGAACAGGAAGGGGCCGTCCCCAAACTGTTCCCTGAAACTTGGGACCATGAAATTGTCCAAAATGTCTTGGTATGCTGATGCCTTAAGAGTTCCCTTCATTGGAACTAAGGGGCCAAGCCCAACCCCTGAAAAACAACCCCACACCATAATTCCCTCTCCACTAAATGATTTGGACCAGTGCACAAAGCAAGGTCCATAAAGCCTGTGCAGAGTCCTGTCCTCAGCCCTATAGAACACCTTTGGGATGAATTAGAGCAGAGACTGCGAGTGAGACCTTCTCGTTCACATCAGTGCCGGACCTCATAAATGCGCTTCTGGAGGAATGGTCAAACATTCCCATAGATACACTCCTAAACCTTGTGGACAGCCTTCCCAGAAGAGCTGAAGCTGTTATAGCTGTAAAGGGTGGGCCAACTCAATATTGAAGCCTACAGACCAAGACTGGGATGTCATTAAAGTTCATATGCGTGTAAAGGCAGGCGTCCCAATACTTTTGGTAATATAGTGTATCTCAATAAGGTGTTGTAATATTGGCATATATATTTGCAATTTCAGAATGCTATGGCTACTTTATTGAAAGTGTGTTACCAGGCTGTAGGCTCACACAAGTAGGGCCCCTATGGTCAATCAATATGTTAACCACTTCAGCCACAGAAGGATTTGCCCCCTTCCTGACCAGAGCATTTTTTGGGATTTGGCACTGCGTTGTTTTAACTGACAATTGTGCGGTCGTGTGATGGCATACCCAAACAAAATTGTTGTCCTATTTTTTTACCCACAAATAGAGCTTTCTTTTAGTGGTATTTGATCACCTGTACAGTTTTTATTTTTTGCGCTATAAACAAAAAAAAGCCACAATTTTGAAAAAAAAACTATATTTTTTACTTTTTGCAATAATACATATCTAAAATAAAAATATATATAAAAAAACTAATTGATTCATCAGTTTAGGCCAAAATGCATTCTTTACATATTTTTGATAGATAATATCACAAAAAGCATTTTTTATTCGGTTTGCGCAAAAGTTACGTTGTTAACTAGCTATGAGAATTAATTTATGGCATTTTTACTATTTCCTTTTTTACTAATAATGGTGGTGATCTTTTTATCAGGACTGCGACATTGCTGCAGACAGATCGGACATTTTTGACACTTTTTTGGGACCAGTGACATTTATACATGATGAGAGCTAAAAATAGCCACTGATTACTGTGTAAATGTCATTGGCAGGGAAAGGGTTAACCTGTAGAGGGCGATCAAGGGGTTAACTGTGTTCCCTATGTGTGTTCTAACTGTATGGGGGCTGGGCAGGCAGGGGCATGAAAGATCTAACTAATCCCGATTACAGGGATCAGTAGATCACTGTCATGCCACCTGTCAGAACAGGTAACCAACACAATATTATGCTTGTGAAGAAGTTCCTGGGAAGAAGTTCAATAGAACTAAACTGGTCGGGCGAGGATACGCTTGATCACTGTGGACTGTTTTTTCATCCATTACTGTCTCTTTGAGATGCTGTGAAATCTGTTTGGATGTTTGGTAAATAATCGCCCTTGCACTATTGGCGACTTTTGTGCTTCCTTACATACTAATTGGTGCACCCAGATTTCATGCTGGTGAGGTGTCATCTCTGCGATCCTGAGAACAGCGGATGCGAGAGTGGGGCTTATGCACAAGCGTGTTAGACCCTCTGTAATAAAGGGTCACTTGGATCCGGTAAGCACACATCCTCTAAGGTGTTTTTCACATGGTGATGGATTCACACACTTGCACTTCCCTTGAATAAGAAGGCTATTCTAGGACTATTATTTATTAACTCTTTAGAGTTTATTTGGACTATTTTTAGCGCAGCTCGTTTGTTATTGTTTTCCTCTGTAGTAGTCGAGTCCACCCGACACGCGGCCCCACTCAAGGAGCGCGTGGTGGGCACGAGAGCGTGCCGCCGGCAGTTTATAAACGGCGATCTGCGCAGCGAAGCCACTTTACCACCGTGTATCCACGCGATATGGTCGGCAAGTGGTTAAACAAGTTACGTTTTCTTCCCTGGAGAGTCTGGGACCTGCTCAAGATTAAATGGATGATTTGTCTGTGACTTTTGGGATGTTTAGGGCTTCACTAGTATATAAGTATAAAACAATAATATATACCACAATGCAAAAACATATTGTGAAGTTAATTAATATCTTTCTATAGACCTTATTGTACTCAAGTATGAGTACAGCTGTGAACATTAAACATTAGTCTATAAGCACCCATAGAAGCAAGGGCAAGTGAGATTGGTTCTTTATTTCTTTCAAAGTATTGCTGTGTATTCCAGCACTATGCAAATAGGGAAAATACATTTTTAATGAATTGTCCAAAGAAGATGCCACTTTTCAAACACGACTGACAAAATACATCCAGGATCTTAGATCTCCCATTCAATTTCTATATTTAAATTCACTTTTTTTGTCACTACACACTGATTTCTTAAATTATTACAATTTGCTTTTCATGCAATATTCATTTTGCAGTCATGTTATATTCAGTTTATAGTATTTGAAAATGGGATTGGAATTTAAAGACAACAGACAGAATATTCAACATCTCCTCAACATTCATGAGTGCTGGTTTAAAAATCTGAAGGTATTTAATTACATTTTCCTGGTTACCAAAACAAAATGATTACAAATAAGAAATATATGTGCATACTCATATGTTAGGAGTAAGACTGCATGTCCTTGTATCATCAGAAGAGAGTATTTCCATTCCAAGAGAAAATTAACATCTAGCAAGGTACCTGATCTAGAAGCAACATTATATATGTATGTATGTATGTAAAAATAATGGGACACTTTCACTGAGCTTCCATGTAGACGCAATCAAGATGTGTATTAATGTGAAACAATCAACATTTCAGCCTCCATCAATTGTTTGCCAGTCTCTGAGGGTATATGAATAGATTTTATAAATTGCATCTCATTTATTAAACATTCCCAATATTTTTTCTGGGTTATCCTTCACTTGCATCTTAATGTACTTTTAGAAGCAGAGCAGAGAGATGTATAACATAATATGAGCATTGCTTTTCCTGTTCTGCATATAGTGCAGGCCATGCACTTGTGATTGTTCCATAGGGAACAATCAGACTTCCATTTTTGTTTTGTTTTTTTACTCTTATATGCCCTCCGTGAACTCACTCCGGTCACTGAGCAGTACATGTTGGTTGATCTCCCAGTGCTATGTGTGTTTACTGGCTTGTTTGTGAGAATGATGCCAAGTCAGATCAAATTTTTCTGCTGATGAATCATGTTCCAGTGCTCATTTGGGATCTCTTCTTTATCTCTACATACATGGATAAACTGTTGCTTGTGTGAAATGGAATAATATATTGTATGTTATATATCAATTTGATTTAGTATTTAGGGCATGTGCATGCATGCTGTGTGCAAACACTATTTTACAGCAGTTTTACATAATTGTGTATTAGTGGCTCCTTATCCAATCTACTGCCTAGCTCTTAAGCCTAGTCGAGCCATTGCTATTTATTACCGTAATACAGTTAGGCTGCATATACAGTAATACATATGAAAGTGGGACTGTAACTTTTTCATATTACTAAGTTCTGCAGCAAGGGCTAAAATACCTTGTGCTGCCAGCACACAGGAGAGTTGGCTCTCTGACACAAAACTCTCCAGTGAACACTGCTCCAATCAACAGTGCTACTCAGAGCTGATTAGAGCACAGTTTTTGAGTTGTGACCAGTTGCACCAGCTGGAACTATCCCAAAGAAGTAATGCATATAACAGCTATTTGAATTTGAGATTTGATTGACAACTAGCTATCCTACATGTAACATTGTCCAATGCAGATGATAGTTAGAAGCTAGGTTTCACATTGTGGGACAATGTTGTGTTTATTCATTTTTAACCTTGCCTGATGACATCATTTTCAAAAAAAAATCCAATTCTGAGGATAGAAATCACAAATGAACCACTGCTATGCAATTCATTCTATATATCTTTAAACCCAAGGTTATTTTGCAACATATATATATATAAAGTGTTAGCTTTAGAATAGTATACACTATTTGAAAGCAACATGGTGTAAACCCCTGGTTCTCAACCTGTGGCCGCCCAGGGGTCATATGCGGCCTTTGGCACTTTTTGTGTAGCTCTCAAGGCCCCTTCAGACACTAATCTGTGTGTTCCTACTGCCCTTTTATAGCAGTGATTTCTTGCAGCCTCATTTAATATGTCTCCAGTCATTGACTGTCACCTGAAGCATGCCCCCAGTCTCCAGATGCACCTATAGCATGTACACAATCTCCTGCAGCATGGCTGTAGTCTCTGACCATCAACTGTACCATGTGTGCAGTCATTGGCCATCTCATGTATCATGTCCATAGTCTTTTACTATATATCCTATTGTTTCCTGATGTCTCTGATAATGAATATTTACAGAATTTTTTGTGTGACCCTTTGGTGATATTGGGGGGCCACACTTGAGGCCCCCCATATCAAGAAAGTTGACCATCACTGGTATAAATTTGAAATTCTCCTTTAAGTACTATTTAATACAAAACAACTTTTAAAAAATAGACACCTTAGCGAAGTCTACAAAATAAATAAATAAATAAGTAAAAATATAACCATATATATATATATTGTGTTAAACTAATGCTGCTCATAGGTTGCCCTCTTGCTCCCTTACCATAATAGACCACACAATCACAGTGCTGTCTCTCTACCTCCCCCTGTGTGCATGAAAACATCACTTAAACAATATGCTAAAATTATCACAGTGATAACATATATAATTCAAGACTCCAAATCAACATTTAAACATGACAGTTTTCCAGTGCCATGTCATAAACCACCACTGCAATAGTTCTTATCATTCATTTAACAAGTGAACCAGGTGCAACACTTGTGATCCCCTGCAATATAGCAGAAGGGTTTGCCTCGGTTTTGCTTATCAACCCCCTGCCCCCCCCCCGAGTTCTTCAGCATTATTTATGCTCCTTCTCTGCTCCCGTCCAAGACCCTCCTCTGATTCCAAAGCCAACCAATGTTCCACAAACACTCAAGTATTAGCAATGGGACAAAAGGGAAAATACCATAGTGCAATCATTTTTTTTTTTTACCTTTATTGAGTAAAAAGGCTTTCCATTGCACTCACATGCATATCAAAGCATACAAACAAGGAAGCTTCCGGAGACATCACTTCCGGCCCCTGGAGTACTTACTGAGGCAGTGCTTCCTGGTTTGTATGCTTTTACCTATGCACATGCAAATGAGTGCAATGGAAAGTCTTTTTACTCAATAAAGAAAAAAAAAAACATTATTGCACTATAATATTTTCCCTTTTGTCCCCTTGCTAATACATGAGTATTTTTGGAACATTGTTTGGCACTGGATTCAGAGGATTATCTTGGACGAGAGCAGAAAAGAAGAACAAATAACACTGAAGAACCAGGAAGGGTTGTTATCCAAAAGCGAGGCAGACCCTTCTACTGTATTGCAGGGGCTCACCAATCTCTGGTGAGTGCGAGAACATAGGGGTCATGAGTGTTGCACTTAATTCACCTTGTTGGATGAATGATAAGAGACACTGTACTGGTGGACTATGACATAACACTGTGTACATGACACTGGAAATCTGTACCTTTTAAATATCGATTTGGAGTCTTGACATATAAATGTTATCACTGTGATAATATTGGCATATTGTTTAAGTGATTTTTTGAAGCACAAAGGGGAGGTAAAGAGAAAGCACTGTGACTATGTGGCCTAGTATTTAATAAAAACCTGTAATCACAGAGTTACCAGCAAAGACACATTCATGGTAAATATACATGTTATTTAAATGAAACAAGTAAAAGTTAATAATATAAATGACTTATCATGCTGAACTCTATACAACCGATAAAATATATTCTAATAAACCTTTTTAATTAAAGATTTTATTACCCTGTGTCATTTAAGTGTTAACAGTCACTATGTAATCATTATATTATCAGGTACACCACCTAATTGCTTAAAAAAATCAACTCCCCGTTATCCATCTCTGTGCATACTGACTGCCAGGAAGTATAGTATTTTACAAAGGATGTATTGATTTCAAGATAATAACAGGTGGTAGGCTGGAATACTTGGCAGTTTTCCTTCAGAAAGTGGATCAAGTGATAATGCAATGTTGTGATTCTTAAAGGCCACAGCCTGGATTTTCAAATCAATCTGTGTGACATTTGTAAACTTCAAGGTTTACATATAAAAAGAAAATACTTGTTCTTGTCAGAACATGATTATGTTAGCAAACTGAAGATCACACTTAAAGGAGCAGGCTAATATACAGCTAGATAATGCCAAGTGTGATAGCTTTGGCTATGTAGTATTTTAGCAGTGGGCTGGTGAAGTGCTGAGTTTGTCCACAGTAGTAAAAATCTTACACGGGTCTTCTTCAGCAAAGCAACAGGATTGTGTTTCTCATTGTTAGAAATTAGAAGACAGCCTGTACATGGGGATGCCACCTCACCTTTTTAAAAACCAAACACCTATGAATTACACTGGCTTTATGGCTAATTATGATGTGAGTAGTGATGTTAATCACCACCATAATTGACCACAGAATCTGAATAATATATATATTTTCAGTCAATTATATGTGGCAGATGACGTCTATTTAATGCATTCCATTTAAGTCTGTTTTTAGACAAGAAACATACTTTTGGCTTATACTTCTGTGACATATGACTATTTTCTTAAAAGAGAAGTATGAGGTTTGTTTTTCTTTCTGAATCATACTTACCTAGGTGGATGCTGCATCTGTCCCCCGCCGGCTCTGAGACTGAGAACCGAGCAATCAAGCACCACTGATCGTTCAGTTCTCAGAGCTCCCTGAGCAGAGAGCTGGTGGCTGTCAGTCACCGCTGTCTGTTTCCCCCTTCCTCACTGAAGCACTGGGCTGTGGAGGGGGTGGGAGCGCCCGGCTCAGGCTCTCAGCAGCTCACTGAGAGGCCAAGCTAGGTGACTGTTCAGGCATGTGGGTGGATCCCAACTTCATTGTCACAATCTTGCCCGAGCCTGAACCTCCTCTGTAACGTCAGCTGACAGCAGGCTTCAGCCCGCTGTCTGCTGAAAATGGGTCACAGGAGTGCAGAACAAACTGTACTCCTGTGATTCACAAGAGAAGTACAGCCAAACAGCTGTGCTATTGCTTTAACCACTTCCCTACTGCCGTATGCAGAATGACGGCCGGGAATTGGTTCAGTTATCCTGACTGGGCATCATATGACGTCCAGCAGGATAACATGCCGGCGCTCATCGAAAGCTCTTTACCATGTAATCAGCCCTGATCAATCACGGCTGGTCACAATGTAAACAGGAAAAGCCATTTATTGGCTTTTCCACTACTTGCGTCTGCAGACGCAAGTAGTCGAGAGTTGATCGGCTGCTCTCCTGATGGGGGGGGTCTGTGCTGATTGCTTATCAGCGCAGCCCCCCCTAGGATCGCCACCCTAGACCACCAGGACCATCTATCAGCTGCTGCCTATGAGTGCCCATCAGTGCCGCTTATCAGTGCCCATGAGTGCTGCATATCAGTGCCCGTCAGAGCTGCATATCAGTGCCACCTATCAGTGCCCGTCAGTGATGTTTATCTTTGCTGCCTATCAGTTCCCATCAGTACTGCATATATGTGGCTTATCATCAGTATCACCTCATCAGTGCCAATCAGTACTGCCTCATCAGTGCCCCTCAGTGTAGCCTCATCAGTGCCCATCAGTGATGGAGAAAACATACTTATTTACTTTTTTTTTTTTCAAAATTTTCGGTATTTTTTTGTTTATAGAGCAAAAAACAAAAAACGCAGGGGTGATCAAATACCACCAAAAGAAAGCTCTATTTGTGGGAACAAAATGATAAAAATCTGTTTGGGTACAGCATTGCACGACCGCGCAATTGTCATTCAAAGCGCAACAGCACTGAAAGCTGTAAATTGGTCTGGTAAGGAAGTGTTCTAAGTGCCTGGTATTGAAGTGGTTAAGCAAACAAAAAATAAGGATGTAAAAAATTGGATGCAAAAATAGATATAAACAGGACTGAACAAAAGATGATTGTGCAAACAGATGTAAACTGATGTAAATCAGTATTCATCAGTTTTTGCTTTAGTACAAAATGTGACTGAACTGCTGACATTGGTGCGAAAGAACCTTAATTTGTTTTGTATATGCTTGATTTGACAAAGAGTCAGAAAATTATCCAAAACATTTCTGTTGTGATTGACCAGTTTTTTTTTTAAGTTTAGTTTGGTGGGGCGTAGTAATGCTTAAAGTGAAACAGTATTTCTCCCTGTGGTTGTGTGGGTTTCCTCCGAGTACTCCGGTTTCCTCCCTCACTCCAAACATGCTGGTAGGGGAATTGCCTTCTGTCTAAATTGTCCCTAGTATGTGTATGTATGAATGTGTGTTAGGGACCTTAGATTGTAAGCTCATAGAGGGCAGGGACTGATGTAAATGTATATTACATGTAAAGCGCTGAGTAAATTGACAGCGTTATATAAGTACTTGTAATAAATAAATAACAATAATCGATTGCAAAATTCCTCTACATAACATGCCTGTGGGATGCCCTTTATCTGCTTGTGATGTGGCACATTTGTGTAATGCATGCAATCTGCTGCAGCAAAAATGATATTTACAAAGAAAAAGGCGTGTTTAAAATGCCAGCATCTTTATTCGGATTGAAAATAAAGGGGCTGCAGATTCTATTGATCTATACCAAATTGTTATCCTAGATGAGAGTCTCATATAGATGCTAATGGAGGGCCTCCACAACCCCATGCAAAAAGAAAAAAACATGAAGGTCTTTTAAATAAAACAATGTCTGGTCAGTGATGGCACCCGGGAGACTACGCCCCTTTGTATATATATCATTTGCCATCAACTGGAACTGTCATTCAGAGGGGGTGAAGCCTCAGGACCAACAGTGTGTTGGTGGTAGGCCATTTTTTTTTCTTTCTGCAGGCATGAAAATTGACATATATCTACATTGCTGAATTACATGATTAATGTGGTAGATGTACATTGTACATGAACTTTTTTTTTTTTGAAAGCACTTATCAAAAATGGTCTCTGTCATTATTTGCACTTTACATTTTTTTAAATGAGTAGGGGCACTATGTACCTCTTAATTATTCACATGGGGGCTAGTATTTGGGGGTTCCCTTATTGTTAAAGGCAGTGTCTATTCCAATAAGCCCTCAGCCCACAAACTTCCACAATCACCAGTCCTGTATCATCAACATGATGACAAAGTGGTTTGGCAGAGAGGTCCCCCTGGCAAACTACCCCTTCATGTTGAGGACAGATGGCCTAGTTTGGCTCAGAAGGGGCCCCTTTTCTGGCCTACCAGTTTGCTTGCTCAGATAAGAGCCTGGTATGGGTTGGAGCTCACAAATGAAAGACTTGTGTCCAATGGGATACAGACAGCAAATATAAACACAGAAACAAACTTGACAGGGATTTAAACCACTACCTTCTCCATTTAAATCTAAAAAATGGCTTTATACTTCATTCACACTGGCACTCCTGCATTTAGCTTTTCCAAACACTAACAAGAGAAGGGATCTGAAAGGTATAAATTACTTTTACTTCCCAAATCACCTTTTTCCTGTGTGTAGATATTGCTGCTTTAAAGCAAGTTTAGTCACCTTTAGGTGAGTTTATAGCTCCTGGGCATACAGAATTCTATCTTTAAATGCAGCTAAACTAACTGCCCTTAAACACAACTAAATGCCCAGTGTGAATGCATACTTGTCAACTGTCCTGGATGTGCCGGGACAGTAACACTTTTTAGTAAGCTGTCATGAGATGGCCGTGTCCCAGGCCTCGTCCTAGTAATCAGAGGTGCGAGGTCAGCAGCAGCCCTGTTTGCTCTCTCTACCAGCCACTGCACCATAATCCCTTCCACCGCCGCTGTGCCTTTCCATGCATCCCTCCTGGCCCTCATCATTATCTTTTCCACCACTGTTCTTTTCTGCTCCCTCAGCTCCAACCCCCCTGAGAATACTAATGTCCCTGTGGCTGTCCCGCTGTTGGCTGCCCCTCTTCTTCCCTCCTGTCAGATAGGGGAGCCACAAGAGGGTCAAAGTTGGTAAATAAAAGCCCCCACCACTTTTCCAACCCCCCTTCCTGTACTTTTCCATCACTATATACAGTATATGCCTATAATAAATAAATTAATAGGTTAACCACTTGCTTACTGGGCACTTAAACCCCCCTGCTGCCCGGACCAATTTTCAGCACTGTCACTATTTGAATAACAATTGCGTGGTCGTGCGACGTTGCACCCTAACAAAATTGGCGTCCTTTTTTTCCCACAAATAGAGCTTTCTTTTGGTGGTATTTGGTCACCTGTGCGTTTTTTTTTTGCGCTATAAACAAACAAAGAGCGACGATTTTGAAAAAAAAAATTTTTTTTTTTACTTTTTGCTATAATAAATATCCAAAAATAATAATACAAATGTATTCATCAGTTTAGGCCAACATATATTCTTCTACATATTTTTGGTAAAAAAAAATCGCAATCGGCATATATTGGTGGGTTGCGCAAAAGTTATAACGACTACAAACTATGGACATTGGTTTACAGCGTTTTTATTTATTTATTTATTTTTTACTGGTAATGGCGGCGATCTGCAATTTTTATCGGGACTGCTATATTGTGTCAGACTTTGACACTTTTTTGGGACCAATAACATTTATACAGCAATCAGATCTAAAAATAGACACTGATTACTGTATAAATGTCATTGGCAGGGAAGGGGTTAACACTAAGGGGGCAGTGAAGGGGTAAAATGTGTTCCCTGTATGTGTTCTAACTGTGGGGGGGGCAGGGCTAACAGGGGCATAACAGATCTAACTGATCCCAATCATAGGGATCAGTAGATCTGTCATGCCCCCCTCACAGAACGGGAAACCGCCGTGTTTACATCGGCGGTTCCCCATTCTGGCTCTCTGTGACCAGATCGCGGGTCTCCGGCGGACATCGAGTACGCCCGACCCGCGGGCACGCTCAGGCGGCGAGAGCGTGCCTGGCACAAGCCAAAGGGGAGGACGTCTATTGATGGCCTCCCGGCAATTTAGATCCACGCTGTAGCCGTCAATCGGCTATGGCGCGGATACGAAGAGGTTAAGGATATGCTTCTTGTAGGGCTGCAACTAACGATTATTTTCATAATCAATTAGTTGGTCGATTATTGTTTCGATTAATCGATTAATCGGATAATAACCTTAAAAAAAACATTGGTGTATAACTTAGTTAATATGTAAAGTTTTTTTTTTTTTAAAGGCAATTTATTCTTAAATATCTCTATGCAGTGGTAAATATAAATAACCAATTATATGGTTAGGGAGCAAAATCTCTAATCCACTCTGAGAATAACAGAGAGAAGAGATATATACTGTATATATTATTAGAGGAGATACACTGTATATACTATTAGAGGAGATCTGCTGTATATAATATTAGAGGAGATATATACTATTAGAGGAGATATACTGCATATAATATTAGAGGAGATATATACTATTAGAAGAGATATACTGTATATAATATTAGAGGAGATATATACTATTAGAGGAGATATAATGAATATAATATTAGAGATGATATATACTATTAGAGGAGATATACTGTATATACTATTAGAGGTTGAATCTGGTAAATATCATCAGACTCAAAGATCACATTTTTTATTTAAAGAAAAAAAAAAGTAACCTCCCTGGCGGAAATCACGAGTGTGGCTCGGGGTGGAATTTCAGTACCATTAGCGGTAACCTCGAGCCACACTCGGGATTGCATCGCTGGATCCAGGCTGGGTTACTCACCTTGTCCCCTGGATCCAGCGATGTCCTCCCGCGGTGTCAGAGTGTCTGTCCCTCCACCCGATGCCTCTGTGTACCGGGCTCCGTTCCCTGCGAGCGTCGCGTCGCACGGGGACGGAGACCGGCGGGAAATTCAAATAGTGAAACACACAGTACACATACAGTACACTGTAATCGTATAGATTGCATTGCTGTATGAAATGATTTCACATCCTCTTTGTCCCTAGTGGTTTGCCCAGAACCCTGCATGCACTTTTATATTATTTATGTCATTCTTTCTGCCTGGAAACATGAGAATGTCCATAGCAACCAAAAAGTGTCCCTTTACGTCAAAAGTGTTTTTTTATCAGCTAGAAAACACCGATAGTAAATAAGAATCATTTGCAGAATTGAGTGATACTGATTTTTGGGGAAATTTATCATCAGAAACTGAAAGTAACGACAGCGACAATTCTGCAACTGAGCAAATTTCAGTGTTTTTGACTAGATTACATTATTGAATAAATTGTATTACTATTACATTATTATTTCTGATAATTATTTATAGTTATTTATTATATTATAATTTATGATTTCATGTTTCTAACTTTTTCATACCCGGGATGTCTACTAGATTCTTGTTTGGACAGATGTAAGTGAGTTATTGCTAAGAATTACAGGCCTACAATATAAACCACCAAATTTCCATGCAAAATAATCGTACCGCTTTCAGCACCAAAAATCTGAAATAATCATACCGCCAGGGAGGTTAAACACTGTTTTGCTGATTTTCAGACAGAACTGTAATATAGGATATACTGGCCATACAAAACAAGGTCTTCCTTAAAAATTAAAAGGTAATTTTAAGAACGTTTGTTCGATTTTCTAATCGTTAGTGGGGTCAAAATGACATTCGTTTTCAACCACAGTGAGGGGAAAATACGAAGGAGCAGAATAGAAAACTTCTTGGTCAAAGGAATTTTCAGAGTGTATATGGTTTTCGTTCAGATATTAAATTCATTTTAAAACTAAATGTTAAAGCAAGTGAAATTTTCAAGCAACATTCTTTCATTTAGCAAACGTACAAAGATTTTTTTGTATGAATATTCTCATCCGAAAATCGATACGTGTATGGCCAGCATAAGGCTCGGTTTACACCTATGCAGTTTGTTTTTGATCCATTTCTACAGTGCTTTTTGCTGTGCATTTTGCATTTTTGCACACTCTATACACACTTCCCTTAAAGCAAGGTAAAAAAAAACTTCTGCCTTTAGAAACACTCACTTTCTGCCCAAGACTACATGTCCCATGAAGCAGTGCACTCACACATTCACAAGTTCTCAGGCACTTACTGACATGTATGGATGATGTACTGAGCTGCATATGTGTGCTGCACTGGATTTCCTGATATGTAAACAAATAATGCATTCTGTATGCAGGCCAACTAATCGGCTGGCCGATTAATCAATTATTAAAATAGTAATCGATTAGTTGTCGGTTAATCGATTAGTTGTTTCAGCCCTAGCTTCTTGTAGAACCACACCCATTGTAGATGACTGCCTCACTCCTAATTAAAATACATTCTCTGCTTGCAATGGGGTTGATTTGCTAAAACTGGAGCGTGCAAAATCTGGTGTAGATCTGCATGGAAACCAATTAGCTTCTTTTTTTTTTGTCAAAGCTTAATTGAACAATTTGTAGTTAGAAGCTAATTAGCTACTATGTACAAATGCACCAGATGTTGTATTCTCCAGTTTTAGTAAATCAACCTCAATGTCTTGCTGGACACACGGCAAAAAAGGTGCCCCTGGAGACTTCTTTGAAATGTTGGCAACATGTGAATAACACCACTGAAAAACTATTACATGCATTTATCTGCATCTATAAATGTCCTCTAAATGCATATAAACACAGTTTTGATGCTGCCACTATGAATAAAGCCTTAGGAATACTTTAACTGACCCCTGTAAACTCAACTAATTTTTGTTGCTTTGCTGCAAAGCTTTGCTCAACAAAAGGGTCATAAAGTTTAAGGACCCTCATTGCTTACACAAGCAAGACATCCCAAGCACAAAAACCCTTTAAGTGCACTAAATAAATAATCAAACAACATTTCTATATGCAGTTATAGGATTTAAAAGCAATTCATTCTTTCTTATCTGGCTTTTCTTTTTTATCAGTTAGACTGTCAGATATTAAAGTTTTGCTGTCATACAGATATTTTTTTTCTTCTTATACTAAGATTATAGACACAGTGAAGAATTTCCGTCTGCCTCATGCATAAGTCGGGCTGGCCGATGCTGTATACATTACCTTGAAGCCTGCCTATATACAATTCATCTATTTCATGTTTTCTAAGATTGCTATATGGATGAATACATGTTATCTTTCAGTAGCTGATGGAAGTATTAAAACAGCACTGAAGGCTCTTATTTTCCGGTGTTGTCCTTTTCAAATGTTGTAAAAAAAATAGTGTTGTGCATGGGAGCATAAAGCATAAAAATTATCAGTGAAAATGGATCGTTTTCTGACACAGCTGCCTGATTCATAAGTCTGCCCAGTGCATTGTAATAAAGGAGAACTGATATGATAATCACTAAATAAATCATAAAAAAATATAATATGTTCTTGCTAGCATGCAATTTAGCACATTTTCATTACCCAAGACTCTAACAAACTATGTTTCTTATACAACCAATTCTACAGCACCTTGTAATTATCAGTCTGCAGGAGAAGATTAGGGGAAATCCCATTGTATTACAAAAGCCACTTTATTGTTGGGAAATGCAGGAAGTTTTGTGTATTTTTAATGGGACATTATGGCATAATGATATTTTGACAATATACAACTTTGATGCATTTGCACATTAGGTACTTACTCACAGGCCAGATGTGCCTGTTACTTAGTAAGCACTAAAAGAGTGAATCCCATCAAGGTTGTTGTTTTTACTCTAATGTATGATGTTCTTCCTATTTAAAGAAACACCCACCGAGTATATAAGATGCTTTTTTGAGTGTTTAGCATGCATTTTAAAGCCCAACTTTTTTTTGCAGATCACCCAGGGCCATTGCTAGACTATTTTGCACCCTAGGCAAGGCCAGCTACTTGCACTCCCCCCTTTCAGCCCCACTACTGATACGTTTCTTGTGGTTGTAAAGGCAGAAGTTTTTTTATCTTAAAATATTCTATTATTAAGATAAGAAGCCTTCAGGGTGCAGCAGCCCCCCTCAGCCCCCCTAATACATAACTGAGCCCCATCTCTATCCAGTGATGTGCACTAGTTCCTCAGCTGTCCAGGACTCTCCCTCCTCATTGGCTAAGACACAGCAGCGGCTCTATTGGCTCCTGCTGCTCTCATTTAAAGTCAGTTAGCCAATCAGGAGAAAAGGGGGCAGGACCAAACCACAGCTCCGTGTCTGAATGGACATACTGAGCTGCGGCTCTGCTTGGGTGCTCCTATAGTAAGCTGCTTGTTGTGGGGGCACTCAACAGGAGGGAGGAGCCAGAAGCGCCGGCGAGGGACCCGAGAACAGGAGGATCTGGGCTGCTCTGTGCAAAACCACTGCACAGAGCAGGTAAGTATAACGTGTTTGTTATTTTTAAAGAAAATAAAGAAAACAAGGCTTTAGTACCACCTTAACATATCAGCAAACTTAGCCTGTGCTGTGATGTTCTTTTTACCTCCTGGCCAATGTTAGCTCCATGTGGAGACTGATTGGGGAGCTGGGAGGAAGCCATGTTGTGCTCAGCATCGCTTGCACAGCACCTTATTAGCTGGATATCCCTTCTTCATGGATTTCCTGAAGTTTGCAGGAGATGGCTCTAGCTAACATCATCCAATCCTGCAGCCATATATGGATTGTCAGCGCAGTGTGCGGTGAACATCGGCTGACTGTGTGGGGAAGCCAGCGGTGCGTAGGGAAGCCAGTGGCCATGGCTGCACCCTAGGTGGCAGTGCGCCCTAGGTGGCTGCTAGTTTACCTAGTGGTATCCCCAGCTTTGAGATCACCCCCTAACTTCCCTGAAGTACCCCCCTGCTCCAGTGACCTTACCAGCTCTTCCTCTTCTCCTCAGATGGCAGTCTGGTCTCACATAATTGTGTCTAAGTCCATAAGTAATGTAAGTGTAATGACACCCCCCCAGGGGGTGTCTATTAACCTCCCTGGTGGTATTCTCAAGTGTGGCTCGGGGTGAATTTTCATTACCAAAAGCAGTAACCACGAGCCACGCTCGGGATTGCATTGCTGAATCCAGGCAGCGTTACTTACCTTCTCCCCTAGATCCAGGGATGTCCCCCCACTGTGTCAGCAGGCTGTGTCTTCCGCCCAATTCACTATGATGCCGGACTCCCTTCCCTGCAAGCGTTGCATCGCATGGGGGCGGAGCCCGGCCACAAATCCAAAAAGTGAAACACACACAACACATACAGTACACTGTAATCTGTAAGATTACATTACTGTATCAAATCATTTCACATCCCCTTTGTCCCTAGTGCTTTGTCCAGTGCCCTGCATGCACTTTTATATTATATATGCCATTCTTTCTGCCAGGAAACTTGAGAATGTCCATGGCATCCAAAAAGCGTCCATTTACATCAAAAGCGGTTTTTGACCAGCTAGAAAACAGCGATAGTAAATAAGAATCACTTGCAGAATTGAGTGATACTGATTTGTGGGGAAATTCGTTATCAGACACTGAACGTGACGACAGCGACAATTCTGCAACTGAGCAAATTTCAGTGTTTTTTATTTGATTACATTACGGAATACTTTTTATTATTATATTATTATTTTTGAAAAGGATTTATAGTTATTTACTATATTATAATTTATGATTTCGTATTTCAAACTTTATCATACCCGGGATGTCTACTATACTCTTGTGAGTTAAGTGAGTTATTCCTAAGAATTATAGGCCTACAATATAAACTGCCAAATTTCTATGCGAAACAATGTACTGCTTTGAGACACAAAAATCTGACATAATCATACCGCTAGGGAGGTTAAACTAGTTGTAAATCCTTACATATACCCACTGAAGTGACCAGACACAGGTGATACACAGAGATGAAGCATATCCTCCTACATAAGTTGTACTTGTTTATCTGCAGTCTTTTCTACTCTGCAAAGTGCAGTTTACATAGCATTTCTTTTTCAGGAGGCAGGGGGTGAGATCTGATGTCATATACTGCATAGCTAAGAGAAGAGAGCTAAGCATATTCTGAGAGCTGAGTGGAGGGAATGGACATACCCCTGTCTTCACACTATCAGGCTTGGTTCACACCTATTCATTTTTGGTGCTTTTTGCAAAAACGCACTACAGTTCATTTAACATGGTTTCCTATGGGACATGTTCACATCTATGCCTTTTTCATCCACTGCATTTTTGGAAAGGGTCAGGGACTTTTAAACGCAAAACTGTGCTCTTTTTGCTTTTTTGGTTAAATAGATTTCAATTAAGAAGCTGCAAAAAGAATGTAGTGAGTTTTTGCTGCGATTTTACCACGATTTTGCAGAGATTTGCATTTTTATTTTGTCCAACAAAAAATTAGCCAAAAAAAAGCATAAAAATGCAAAACGCAAATCGCAGCGTCTGCACAGCGGAAACCACTGCAGAAATTATCAAAAGCAAACTACATAGGTGTAAACCAAGCGTAATAGAGAAACATGCACAGATGAGGCTGTTAATCAATTGTTGTATACTGAAGGGGACGGGTCATCTTTAGGGATTGCTTGGTGCCAGGATAAATGATCAAAAGCGATTACTGCAGATAGCAGAGGGAGAAGACAAAAGCTAGAAATCACACTCAGTGATTTGGATTGAGACAAGTACTGTACACACTAACCCAGAAGAGAACCAGTACTGGATGGCAGAGCAGTGAGTCTGTGAGACTGTGCTGTTGAAGAGGTATCTATTGCAGTAAAACTTAATTTCTTTATTTTTTTCACAGCTGCTAAGCAATTTCTTTTTTTTTTTCAAAAATTTGAGGTGGGGATTTACCTGCATGCATTTTTATCTTAAAAAAATACAAAAATGGTCTCTCTCAGCTATTCATAAGTGTATTTGACTACATTACTGTTATTTTTATGTGGTATCTCTAGGCATTATACTGCTGGGAAGTGCTTAGATATGAATGCAGCCTTACCAACATGGGTATACAACAATCAAAATATGCATTTTTACAGAAAGGGGTTTTAGTATTTCTGATAATGAATAAAGGTGACACTAGCTTCATATTTTAGTTACAAGCTAAGCTTGGCGCAACAAAATCAAGCTAAAAAATAAATACATTTATACGTTTCTGTGTGGTGGTTTGATACCAAAGTAAGCTACCAGGCATTGCTAGTTTGCTTTAAACTATCTTGCTGGCTCCCTTCTGCATACATAGTTAAAAATTCCTTTTCATTTTCTCAGCACGATTATAACAATACACATATAACAATGTTCTGGAACACAAGGAAACTATCTGCTAGTCTCGCAGGGACCTATTTATCATGCATGCTGAAAGAGAGCAAAATCTCTATAGTCCAAATTGCATAATTGTAATGGATTCCAAGGGTCATGTACATTTGTCAGGCTAAGTTTGACTTTATTTGGTACAGTATAAAACTGAAATTTGAAGCACACTGGTATATATTACTCAGCTGTTGCTGTACTCATTAAATATTAATAGTCTAGTTAAGGTTACACAACCCATACCAATATATTTTGGAAAATAATTCAAAATTCAAAACAAATGCCTTGGTTTTAAATATAGTGGTGCAAATGTTTATGCAATGCATGGTAAACTGCATCTGATAAAGTGTGCTGCTTTCTGTGCTTGTGACAAGGGAGTCAAAGAGTGTGGCTAGTTTTATTGGGAATGCCCATGTATTTTTATTTCTTCATAAGATCAGTTAACAAACTTATAATGCATGTGGCAATATCATTCTCATGCATTGATGGCTTCCTAATGTAGACGACAAATGGCTGTGCCAATTAACATTTCACAGGCATGTTCCACTGTTGTTACTATTAGGAAATCCACCCTGAGAAATAAAGTGCAGAAGTTGATAGAGTGCATGCAGGTAATTTGGATGTGACTACAAAAGGAGTGCAGCAGTGCAGATATGCAACAGAAAGAGGAAGAGGTGAAAATAGAGTTTTTTTGTCCTTCATTTTTTTACTCAATTTTTGTTCAATTAGTTTTTTTTTAATTGTATTGTTATTAAAGTTTTATCGAAGTACAACAATTAGATCGTACATATAAAATGCCACTAGTGGAAACAGTACCAGGTGTGGAGGCATCAATTAAAGTGGGTTACATATCAATAACAATTATAGCACACATCATGTGCAAAAATGAAAGGAAAAAAAAAACAAAGAAAAATAAAATAAATGTAATTTCGACAGGTAGCTGTAAACCTATAAGCAGAATACTCTGGGGTCAAAGTAGCAAGAACAAGGAAACTTAGAACTGATATTTCCCACCTTTTTCTGTCATTCGGGACCAGGCGGGGTACCAAATTCAGAGGAGTCCCAGGGATCCAAGGTCAATGGTACCCCTAGTGTTTTCTCCTGCATGCCTGGCTGGGACAAAACCCACCTGATCCTTATCAATCAATTTGGATAGCATTTGAGACAGATGATTGGAAAGGATTTTCGTAAAAGTCTTATGGTCGGAATTCAAAAGAGCCATTGGCCTATAATTATCTGGGAGGGAGGGGTCTTTGCCCGGTTTTGGTATTACTGAAATAAAGGAATGTGTGAAGGAGGGATGGGGCTTCTGATCTGCGAGTAGGGAATTATAAAGAGATAACATATGAGGATCTATGTTCAACGAGTTTGTTGAGAAACACAGCTGTTGATTGAAGATCAGCCAAATACAAGTAGGTTCTAGTGCCATCTCCAGGAGTAGATCAAGTGGAATATTCCCATAATACATGTTCTTGAAGATTGCTTGAAACAAGTGTGCACCACGGCAATGAGTGACATCAAGTGGACCGGCTGTTGATGCCATAGGAACCCATGATGCAAGAAGGTCTGCCTAAATGTTTTCCCCCAAAGTAGAATATACATCAAATGACCTAGTTCTGTACTCTCTTGAAGACAAAAAGAAAGTTTATTGGCCATAAAAAGAATGCTCAATCTCATGGTTCTCAATAATTTCTTCCAGAGACACACAGAAAAGACAAATGCCAAAAAAGGGCATATTTGACAAAGTTTTCCTGGAAGTTAGATCTGCCAAACTTTTTATTAATCTGTAGATTTTCATGTACAGATTGTACACAAAACTACAACAGACACCATCACATGGTTAAAAAGAGGACAATCCAGCATTGGCTAACATAGGCAATTAGGACAGTGAACCATTGATTCACCAAGTCAATTTGACCAGGAGGTTCTTATTGCTCGGACAAATTATCTTCCATAATAGTCTGACACGAGCTGGGTGCTAACAAAGGTTTCATCAAAGTTCCTGTAATGATGTACAAAGAACATGTAATCAATTTCAGTTTTTGATCAGGGTGATCCTAGTCAAAAAACTGGAGGGTCTACAGCAGTTGGGGTAGACCTAATTGTGCCAATTCCTCTTCAGTTGGTAACAGACAGAGAAAACCACAGGAAAGACAAATGCCTTGCTAGAATTATATTACTTATAAACAAAATCACCAGAAAAGAAATAGGGGAAAACCTGAGTGCACTTTTGCTAGTGAGAACCAAATGTGACTAAAGATTCTGAGTTGATAGAATCCTTAATTTGGCAAATAGTATGAATAGCCTGACCTGGTAAGGATTTTGGGGGGGGGACCCCACACCTGTTTTCTTTTAATTTTGACGTGGGGTTCCCCTTAAAATCCATATCAGACCAAAATGCTGGGAATTCTTTTCTTTACATTCAGCTGCCAGCAGGGAACCCTGCAGACAGCTGATGACTCATCAGTTGTTAAGGTTGTGGCTGCCCCCACTCCTTGACAATTATGTTATTTACTGGTTATTAAGGACACGGGCGGCTGTCCGCTTTTTAACAGCCAGCTATTTACACTGCTTGTTAAATTACCACAGGCTACTAAAATACCTCATGACTTCATACAATAAAGCATTGGTATTTTAGAAGTGTTTTTAGTGAAATTAAAAACAATTTTTGAAAAATGCTGTACATGGACAGTGTCAGTAGGGCAGTGGACGTGTCAGTAGTTTTTCAAGTTTTATTATTTTAGTTTTTTGTTATTTAACAATTTTTTAGGAGCGGGGGGTTTGGGTGAACTATCAGGGGTTTAAACAGACCCCTCATGTCTCATTTTTGAAACAGAGAAAGGGACTGAGGACAGAGCGTCCCCAGTCCCTTTTAGTGAATGAATGGGAAGTGCTCTGTGCTGAGCAGCTTTCTGTTCATTCACAAACTGAAGCATAATAAAAAACAGTGAGGGCCCGGGCAGTAGGGAGAATCTGTGCCACATGGGGTGATTAGGGTGTGCCCAGGCACATCTGGCACGCCCTGTACTCACACTTATGTGTGTCCAAAATAATTACCAGAAAAAAGCTTCACTTTGAGAGAGAAAATGTTTCCATTTGGTTGCAAAGCTGAAGCAAACTGAAATGCCTTTTGGCAGATGCTGCAGTGTAAAACAGAAGATGGCTACTGGCCTTGTCCATGAAATGGCCACTATGATTGCGTTGTCATTGTGGGGTAGTAAATGTAGCTCAGTAAGGTTGACAATCTGCCAAATGAACATACACCATTAAGTCTTCATGCACACAGGACTTTAAAAAGAGTCCAAAAAACGTCAGTAGCTAATCAATGATTTTTTTCAGCTTTTACCGGCGTTAAATTACCGCAGTTTTTGAAAGGAATGTTTATGTTCTATTATCAATAAAAACTATTGATTCAAAAAATGCACGCTTTTTTGCTTTTTTCAAGGGCCAGAATTTTCTTTTTCAATTGATTTAAAATGTCCAAAAACACAAAGGATCAACGTTTATGAGTGTTTTTGGGCATTTGGGGGCGTTTTTGAGCGTTTGTACGTTTTTAAAGCTGAAAAAAGTCTCTCAGAACCCTCTGGTCTTGGGTTTTTTTTACAGTTCAAAAATGTCACTGCTAAAAACAGTTGATAACAGCCTATGTGTGCATGAACACATAGGATAACACGATGGAGGGTTTATTGACTGTAGAAAAAAATGTCTGCAGCTAAAAACAGCTGCTGTAAAACAGTCAAAAAAACGTCCTGTGTGCATGAAGCCTTAAAGATACATTCAGCAAATTTCACAGATGATCTCCAACATAAGGCTGGGTTTTGCGACTAAACAGGGAGACATTGTGACAAAAGATATACTCAGCCCTTAGTGAATCTAGTGTAATACACTCATGAGGCCTGCTACTGCCACTGCAATCTAAAGCAGGGCTGTCACAATGAATCTAGATCTATGTACCAAAGAGACATCTGTACTCGTTGGTTGAGTTGTTCAGACTACAAGGATCTATTTTATACAGCATGTCTGCCAGAAATGAATCCACCCATAGCAAAATTGTGAGATTCAAGGGTAAGGAAAAGGGACAGGGCCTAAGATGCCCCAGGAGGGATTTCAGATGAGGGAGTAGTGGCAGATATACCTGAGACTGCCAAAATGGTGTCACAGAGTCAATCACCCTGGTTACCATCTAACTTTGAATATCAACCTCTGTACTCAGAGGAAGAATGAAGTTTGGTCACTGTGGAATGCTCAGACCTCTTTTTGGAGTTAACCATGTTGCTGAGGCAATCTTAAATGGTTTACAAAGCTTAGAAATATTGCTGAGCAACTGGTGTGGTTTACTCACTCAGATGGCTTCTCAATAACAATGACACAGTACTAGTATAGGCAGCCATCCAGTACCCCATATAAGCCTAGAAGCTACTGGTCTGACAAAATGAGTGCTCATCAAGCTCATTTGTCAGTCTATGAGGGTTGCAAAAGACCTGCCTGTGTGCATGTGTACAGCAGAAAAAAAACTATGGTCAAGTAATGGACTTTGCAGCTGCACTGCTAGGCAACACACCTTAACGAGCCTGACTAAATCTCCCAACAAAGACCAGAGGGAGGGCAAAATAAAAGCACAAAACAGCAGCAATGCATCTAGGAAGGTTATGGGTGCCACAACTGAGGGCATAAGTTACTGGTTCATCCAGAACTTCTGCGGAGTCACTTAGGGAAGGAGAAGGGGGTAGGCAGAGTCAAGTATCACAGACCAAAAGGGTGGCTAAAAAAGACAGCCTAGCAGGAAAGCCTCCCAGATCCATAAAGTGTATTGATGAGGCCAAAGTTTAAACACAATGACAGGAAGCCCAATGCAGCCTGTAACATGTGTGACCAGTGCACTAACATTGGTCAAAGGCCCTCACTGTCTGAAGTAAAAAAAATGGGTTGACATATTGGGGTTGATTTACTGAAACTGGAGCATGCAAAATCTGTATTGCAGCCAATCAACTTCTAACTTCAGCTTGTTGAACTGAAGTGGTTGTAAAGGCTGAAGGTTTTTTACCATTCTATGCATGAAGGTAAAACAACCTTCTGTGTGCTGTTCCCCTCACAGCCCCCCAATACTCACCTGAGCTCCCTCTTGATCCAGAAATGTGTACAAGAGCCTCAGCTGCCACGGTCTCCCTCTACTCATTGGCTGAGACAGCAGCAGGAGCCATTGACTCCCACTATGTGTCTATCACAGCCAGTGAGCCAATGAGGAGAGAGCAGGGGGGCCAAACAGTGGCTCTATGTGTCTTATGGATGCATAGAGCAAAACTTGGGTGTCAGCATGCACTAGTGCCCCCATAGCAAGCGGCTTGCTATTGGGGACACTGGTCAAGGGGGAGGAGCCAGAAGTGCCAACAGGGAAGATCATTGGGGCTGCTTTGTGCAAAACAGTATTCTTTTTTTAAAATCCAAAACTTTAATACCCCTTTAAGCTTTGACAAGAAAAAAAACAAAAACCTGGAGGTTTCTATGTAGAGCTCTAACAGCACTCTCCACATTTAGTCAATCAAGCCCAGTGAGTACTGATCCAAATCAAAGGAAATACTACCACATGTCAGCTAGACTGGAGAGACAATGAGGATCAAAATCCAACCTACAGTATCTGCCAGTCAGCTGTAATTCAGTGAGCTGAGAAAGAAAAAGGTCCTTACTCCTCAAAGCTAGGTGAAAAAATTTACACTCTCTGGCAGCTGGTCAGGTTTAAGTCACCTTAAGGGAGCCGTCCCCCCTAGCTACCCATTTCATTTTTTTGTTCATCTACTGGCCTATTCCTGTAGATAATACAGCTGTGGCTCTCACTGAATTAAAGAGAAACAGCAAAAAAAAAAAGGAAATGATATTCAGTGTTATTCATTTATGGTTTTCATGTGCAGTACGGCACTAAAGACATTGCATTGAGGTTCAGTAGTAATTAACACATGCACATTGTTTCATCAATTTCTTTTTAAAGCATTCTGACTGTCAATTCACAAAGATTATAGAAAGGATTATCACTCCCTAAAATGCAGCTGGCTTCAGGCAGGCAAGAACGATATTTAGTGAAGTGACTACTGAGAAGCACAGGAAAGAAGTCATTTGAGTCGGTGATAAATTACAGCTTTGTTAGATAGCAAACTCATAAGGGGCTGTCAAAATTTCAATGGTCATCTAATGCAAAATTGCACAGTTCCACAACTAAACAGTATTTGTGTTTGTGAATTGAACATTTTTAGGAGAAAATAATCATGGGATAATATAGCGAGTGGACTTAAAATAACTTTAATCTTAGTGAACTGATATTCAGAGGGACTTTCATTTTCAAAAATAAAACTATATCTTCATTTTTATAGGCTAAGTGTTCAGTCAGGGATCTATTAGAAGAACGTGCTGTATTACAAGTTGTTAAGTGATTCAGTTTAAGGAGACAATTCCACATAATAGTGAGGAATGGAACCTAGAATCCAGAACTATACGTTCATTTTAATTAGTTCACCTGGGACGATGCTCAAGCATCTAAATAACACTGCTTGTGATAGCAAAGTACATTCTGCAACATTAATTTCATCAAAAGGACTTGGATCTGGAACCTTGCATGCAATGCTATGAATATTAACTGGTACTAGCATATTGTTCAGGCAAAGACAGTTCAGACACCACGGTGGCTAACAACATTGTTTAGGAGAGACATTATTACTATTATGATTATCGTTTTTTTCTCTTTAAGTAGCAGCGTATTATGCAACATTGTGCATTAAATAATGTGGTAGCAAATTGCAAACTCCACATGAAACAAATACAAAACATAAGAAGTCCCTGGGAGAACCAGCTTAAAGTGGTTTTAAAGGGAAAACATGTTTTACCTTAATGCATTTCCTGCATTAAAATAAAAAATGTCCCAGTAGTTGTCGCCTTCCCACCTCCCTAAGGCTGGGTTCACACTATTGCGGAACCCGCGTCCAATTCGCAATAGCAGGAGATTTTGACCAGCTCTCTATGGAGCCGGTTCACACATCTCCGCTGTGGCTCCGGCGCAAATTTGCACAGGAGCCCTGTACATCTTTTTGGTCTTTTTCAGGTCCGAGTTCAGCCAAAAATTTGGGCTGAAATCGGACCTGAAATGGTGAACGGGGATGCACCAGACCCCTGCTGTGAGCCGCATGCAAAGATAGTGTGAGCCCAGCCTAAATCATTTGATCCAGTGCTGTGCTCATCTGCAGCAGCTCTCTTCTCTCTCCCTGCTCTCACAGGGCAGCAGAGGGAGCCATTGGCTTTTGCTACTGTCAGTGAAATTCTGTGAGCAGAGAGCATGGAGTAGGGGTGAGTCAGGTTCTCTGTATCTATGGATGCAGACAGCCTGGCTCAGGAGTGCGCCCACACGTGTGCCCAATAACACACAACTGCCTATGGGGGTACACAAAAGGAAAGAGGAATGGAAAGCACCAGCAGGGGGCCCCAGAAGAGGTGGTAAAGGGCCACTCTGTGCAATATCATTGCACAGAGCAGGTAAGTATAACATTTTTATCATTTATCAGGTAAAAAAAAATAATCATTTAGAACCACTTTAAAAAGACTCTTTAACTTTAGTTCACTTTATGCTTTTTCAAAGTGTAAACCATAACAATGAGCATCTCATATTTGCCTCCCTTTGGTCTCTTAAATATACCGTTAAAATAATTTTGCTATATCAGCTCGATAAATGTATAAAATTACCTGCTAATCCTGCCAGAACACCAGTGAGCTTGTAGCTTCATGTACACCCTGAAAACTACTTGCCATCTGGGGCAATTTTGACATTTTTCACATGCATGTCAAAATCAGTATTTTTTGCTAGAAAATTAAATTTTATATTATCTGAAAACAAAGGCCCTAATTTTAGATGTCATACTGTATTTGCATAGCTGTTTATCAAACATACATTTTCAGGAAAAAATACACTTAAATGCTTTGGTGATGCTTTAAAAGCTTTTACAGGTTACCAGTTTAGAGTTAAACATGAGCTCTGATGTTAAAATTGTTGCTCTCACTCTGCTCTTCATAGCTCATACCTCACAGGTAGGGTGTGATCAACATTTACACATGCGTGGGACCTAATTTTACCCCACCATTTTTTATTATTTATTTATTTATTTAATTATTTTTTTTTACACTTTTTTCATTGATATCAAAAGGGGTTAACATCCTCCATTGTGATAGCTTCCGGCAGTGACAGGTACTCTTTATGGAGAAATCAGGGGTCTATTAGACCCCTGATCCTTCCTCTGCCCTCCAAGGCAGCCAAACAAACTGAGATTTGATTAGCTTCTTCCCTGGCTATAATGGCCAAGGAAACACAGCACTAAAACCAGAAGTGACAAAATCCTTGTCACTTCCAGCTTCATTCATCATAGAGGAGATCGGGGAATGGATGTTCCTCCATCTTCTCTGTGAACAGAACAGTCCCGAGCCCTGCAAAAGTGATTGGCCAGCTGTAGAGCCACTCAGATCACTTTTGCATGAAATCTGATTGCCAGCTCTAAAAACAATACCAGGATCATGGCTGCAGCTGATATAACCACTTGCTTCTGAGGCTGTATGTATACAGCCTAATGACTGCGAGTGGGTAAAGGGACAGAGCCCCTTTAAAATAAACAATCCCCTCCCAGTTAAAAGGTTCCTGTATGTTGGTGGGCAGCTATCTCAAGCAAAGCAACATTGTTTGTTGGCCCATTTACTAAGGTTTAGAAGCAAAAATACATTTCAAACCGTGATGTCTTCTCTGACACAACAACAGCAAATATGCATTTCTGGTCCATTGAATTTATAACCCAAGAACATTACACATTGAAGGACAGAGGTTGATGTTTTCAAATATTAATGGATTTATTAGTGTGTTATGTATCTTCTATATCTATAAAAAAAGTAATTTTATTAAGAGGTGTGGGAACACTAGACACAATAGGTAGGGGAAATGACTGTAGCTGCTACTGATGGAAGATGGCAACTTGTTCAATAAACTGGAACTATGGGCAAAATAAAACAATGACATATTCTGTATGATGCAGTCTGTCAAAAGCATTAACACAGCGGTTTTCATGTTTATAGGTTCCCCTGTAATATAGTTGTATTACCTGCCAGTAGATATAATAGGGTGAGAACACAGTTCATTCTACATTGAAATTATACAGTATATGCAGGGTATATTCTCAGATGGACATGTATCTTTAACAGACTTTAAAAGCAGGTATTGTATTAAAATGCAATGTCAATGGCCCTCCCCCTGCCCCCATCCATGTCCCAAATCCAATTCAAGAAATGTAAAAAAGCTAGCAAAAAAGCAGCATTAAAAGAAAAAAAAATGTTATGCTCTGTTGGTTCTTTAATAATTACAGTATAGAGTTGATTTTCCCAGAAAGGAACCCTTGCAATAATTTTCAGGTTTCAAAGAACACCTGCTAAGAGTAGTCCATTGGTGGTCATTGGGAAAAATGTCCCTTCCATTGGAGGTGGTCAGTGGAAAACAATGCTTCTTACATTGGTGGTCATAATGCCACCCTTATAGTCTGACTCTGCCAAGTAGTGTTGGACCTGGAACTTTGCAGGCACCATCAATTCCGAAGGAATCATAGGTTTCCACAGAACTCTGGTTGCAAATGGCTGGTATAGGGGATGATTGGTAGAACATTTTGGTAACTTTTAGTGTGTGTGTGTAAATATTATAAAGGTAGAACAATTCTTAGAGAACCTATTTTTAAGGTTCTACTTAAATATAATGGAAAACTAACTTAATATGAACTCAGGTAATGGGTTAAGAATGCCAAGCTGAAGGGCAGCAGTAAAAAGGAGGCAATGTTATCTTAAAGAAGAAAATCAAACTCCTGTTCTATGATTATCAAATTTATCTACACATAGACCCATGGATTAATAGCCATTTGCCCCCTTGGTGAAGAATATTTTCTCAATTCCAGTCTGATTCTTCTGTTTTGTGCTTTCTCTGTGATTACTACCAGTTTGACATTGAACAGAAACAACAATGCAAATGATAGTATTTGATATCACCATGATTCTGGATAATACGGATGGAGGTAGATGACAAGGTCTTTTTCTCATTTAGAGTCCCATTAACCCCCCCCCCCCTTTGATAACCATCTAATTAGGGATGAAAGTGCATGTTTTAGGATAATCATTGTAACTATATGCCCCTGCTTATTCAATATCTTATTTCATGGACTGATTCCACTGTTAATTTCACTTTATGCTGGATAATATTTCACCAATATGGCCATTTCTCTAGTCCAACTTATCCATATCCCTCTTTGGGCTCTGTGGTTGGGTGATCTGGATCTGGGATGTGTGGCTTCCCTCCTGGGTTCCTTTACTTCCGGGAGCTGCGATGCGCACTGCTGGCGTACCTCTCACCTGCCTGTCCAAGGGCGGGTGGGTGGTGCCCCGTGCTCTGGGCGTCAACATCATGTCTCACACGCCAGGTTGGTGGCGTCACGCCCCGCTGGTTTGTTTTCCTTTCTGCAGGCACATGGGGACTGTTTGGTGCCATGCCATCGGGCGGGGTTGCGGCACCGATGTTGGTGCCTCCCTTCCCCTTGGCTTGCGTGCGTGACATTGATGGCAACGGCTGCGGCAGCGCCTACATATGGGCATTGTCCTCGGATGACTCAGACATTTAGCCATTCATCACTACACTAGACTTTATACATATTTCTCAATCTAATGGCAGGTAACACTTCCACTGATTTTGATTTCACTATCCCATCCTTTTCTTCCATTTTGGTACTGGTCTCAGCTGAATTCACTCACTCCTCCCATCTTCTGCCCATTCTATGGCATTCTTATTCTTTTTCTCTTTCCATCATCCTATGCATCACCTCTGTGTCCTACTTTTGGGACATCAATACCAATTGGTAACAACTAGAGTTGAGCGAACCTCTGGAAGTTCGGGTTCTGCTGAAATCAATGGGGACCCGAACTTTTAGGCACAAAAATGGCTGTAACAAAGTCCTGGAAAGCCCTAGAGGGCTGCAAAAGGAAGTAAAATGGGGGTAAGGGTAGGGCAAGAAAACATCCCGTGAACGGGATGGGAATGGGGGTAAAATGAAGGAAAACGTCGGGAGATCCCGAAAGGTCCTGAAACAATGTCGGTAAAAACACGGATTTTCAAGCCCAGGGGTAACTAAAGTCGTCTTGGGCTTGAAGGTCTCCAAGCGAGTTGAGATCAACAATGGTTAACCATAACTACAGGGTTTTCATCCTGTGTCTCCACTACGTATCCTACTACCTTTCTCTTTTTCTTATTCTTACGGTATCTTACCCGTCTTCTACCCTCCTCACTCACTTAAGTCGACTCTGGTCATGGTTTTACCTTC